>JAZGTK010007484.1:0-19326 GCA_036877625.1 Ambastaia sidthimunki | reverse complement strand
ATCCATCCATGACTCCATGACTCCAGGAAACACAGTGACACATGTCCAAGAGCTTGTAGCTTGAAAAGTCCCCATGACGAAATATGATGTTATCTGAGTGTTTCTTTGAACTGTTGCCCATTCTTGTGCTAGTCTCAGCCTGCCAGCATGTTCCTCATTAAAATTTGATTGGAGGCGCTTTGGTCTTTGACTTCAGAAAGAGCTGAGTTGATTGAGATTGTGAAAAGGAGGTATTAGTGTGATTAGAACTCCAGCACTTAATGGCCTCAATCACTTAAATTGGCATTCATGCAGAAATATGTTTAACTCCTGTCACAGTGAGGTTAATAACATTTCATTTAAGCTAAGAAATCTGATTAAAATATCAATTATCCATTATACCACAAACATACCATGTCAATATTCTCAAGTTTGGTAAATCGGGGTGTTTATGCGCCGATTTGAGCTAAACATAGTCTATTACAACAGCTCAAAAGGTTTAAGGAAAAACCTCTGACCTTTTAACACTGACTGTGAAATAATAATTGCTGAGAACCTCAGACACAAATACCTGATTACAATGACCGCTAATTATGTAGTTTAATGTGTTTTTCAAATATTAATGATCTATTTGGATTGAGTAAAATTACTTTTGAATATGACATTGTGTAGCTAGTAATAAGCTAAGTGATTTTTTTTTATAGTTTCTATAGTTAACTGTGGGTTTTAACCAAACAGCCAAAGTTTAATATGGATTATTTACACTATACAGTTATTTTTTTAAATGTGGGCAATTTTAACCTCGGAGGCTTTCACACAAAATAATACGGTCATCACAGCCTGCAGAAGTTTGGCTCAGCATCACCAACTGCAGGTAAAATAAGCCAGTTTATCAACTTATAACAGACCACCACAGCAATACTGAACCCACAGGCTTTAGCTTTCAGACAGTCTACATTTCAGCTTGCTTATCACTTCTTCATTTGGCGCGTGAGGTTATATCTTTAAATGGGAAAACAAAAATACTTTTTATCTCGGGCTGGAGTCAATGAATAGATAGAAGACGTTTAATTTGGAGACTCTCATTTATTGTGAGCACACTGCAGTGGAGTGTGATTGTACAGTGTGTGTTGGGGAGTATCTTTGAGGCAATCTGTTGCAGCAGGCATGGAGCTGTAGCTAACTGGGTTGTGGTGGTAGAGGCAGCTGATGCGATTCAAGACCCCTGCCAAGGAAGCCTTAAATAACAGTAATATTATTCAGAAACTCCCCAACACTGAGCGAAAAGACTTTGCAGTCAACAGAATGGGACCAAGAAATGCCCTCAAATATGTTACTTTTGAATGTTTCTCTTGGTCTAACATCATTGATGTTATTTCTGTGGGTCTATCCTATATATGAGGGTATAAATCAAAGGTCTCCAGTGAGATCCACAGACCTGCAGAGTTTAGTTCCAACCCAAATTAAGTGCACCTGAACCAGCCAATCAAATCTTTGGGACGGCTATAAACATGGAGCTAAACTGGAGCTAAACCCTGCAGGTCTGTGAATTTGGACTTGAGACCCCAATTTAAATTTTATGTTTGGAATACTACTCTTTGTATTCCTGTAGTTAGTATGTACTGTATGTTCTCACAGCAAAAGTTTTCTTTATGTATTTCTATTGTAGTATGTGTTAATGATGTAATGTAAGTTTGAAAACAAAAAGTCTTAGCATCACTTATTTAATTTTCTTCATTTATTACAAACAGCCAGACAGCAAGTACAAAAATGAATGTGACACAATCACATTGCTTAAAAAGCCAACATTTTGTCAATGTGTAACATTTGTTTCCCAAGCAAACAAACACGGTAGTGTAACAGACAAACAGAGGAAAAGAAAAGCAGCATAGCATTCACAGTTAAAGCCATTAAAGACAAAGTGATCATTATGAAACAACACAGAGAACAATCAGGTTTCACAACAGCAAAAATGTAAACTTCATAAAAAGAGCATGATGGACCACAATTCGGATTTGTTACAGTATTTTAAAACATTTTTCACAGAAAAACAGTGAAATTGTGATAGAGAGCTTAGTGCAGAGGCTATGTTGCTAGCACAATAAGCCAATGTCATCTGTTCAATCAAGGGTATTAGGAAACATACACATTTGAATAAAAAACCTGAAATGAAGTGTTATCTGACCCTGCCCAGCAAAGCTTCAGATGAACTACAGAATATCAAGTAACTTTGTAATGTAGCACTGCCCACTGGTTTTACAACAGAGGTCTTTAAACAAATAGTTCACCCCACAATCAAAATGTTTTCATATTTTACTCACCCTCATGCCATCCCAGATGTTTATGACTTTTTCACCTGAACACAATTGGAGTTATGTGAAATAATATCCTGGCTCTTCCCAGCTTTAAAATGGCATTTCATTAGGGTCCTAATTAACGTTTTGAAACTCCAAAAAGCGCATCCATCCATAGTTAAAGTATTTCAAATGACTCCAGCATGTTAACATGTCTTCTGAAGCAGGATGATACATTTGTGAGAGTAAAATAATATTTTGAGCGTATTTACGAGAGACATTACATCACATACCCATGTAAACAAACACTGTAAATTTAAATATGGCAGCACGTTGATAATGTTGATTTGGATGTCAGCAATGAGCAATACATATAACAACTAGTAACCAGACACACAAGAACCAATAAGATTCTACGTTTTTGACGGGCCAATGCCGTTTTTGAATATATAGCGCTACTGTACCCTGATCAATGGCATTACAAACCTGAGAACAGCCAGGATTTTTTTCTATAACTCTGATTGTGTTCAGCTGAAGAAAGTCATATACATCTGGGATGGCATGAAGGTGAGTATATTATGAGAGAATTTTCATTATGGGGTAAACTAATCCCTTAAGCTACAGCAGATACATGGAGCAAGAGGAACACAAAGATATGGAATAAGATGTGCTAGATGAGGTATTAAAGCTCATTTCCTCTTGCTGTCCTATGGTTCATTTGCACTGTAATGAGGAATATAACCATTGATCATAATCACCCCACTTCTCTAATAACCACATGTGGAAACAACAGAGCAGCCCACCAACACAACAAAAGCTCCATTAATGCATGTCACCAACTAAAAATACTTATATCATCAATTTAATGACTTGGGCTGAGCATTAATTCTGATTAAAGAAAAATGACTAATGAAATCCCTTTTGCATTTAAGCTTAAATAAGTCTAGATTTATCAGTTTATCCTGGAATGCAAATTCAGCCTCGCTTAGGTGAGCAGAAATAATGACACTTACAATAGCGTTTGAGTATTTACACTTATTACACGCTCTGGAATTCCCAGTTCTGATTGGACAAAGCTCAGTGAAAATTAAAAAAGAAAAGTTTTAAACATTCAGGTATGATGCTATTCAAACATCTGACAGATATAAAAGCAGAATGTAAATTCACAAGACAAATAACAAATTATAACCTCAACTTAGTTGTAAAAGATTTTAACACAAATGCATGTTTTCAGAAACACACAACTGTAACAGTAAATTACTGTAAAAGAAAATGGTTAGTTCTTGCCGCTTCCTATTTAATTGCACACTGCTGTTAACTGCACACCAAGATACAGTAGACTGACCTGTAAATAACTCAAAAATGTATGCAAATACTCTATTTGAATCCACTTGAACACCTTCAGATAAAACCAAACATCTTTTGTATGCACCGCAAAACAATGTTAAAACAACATTTTAACAGATACACTTTGTGAAATACTTTCAAGGCAACATTCAAAACATGCTCACAATCACAGAAGCACAAAACACAGAATGATACAGTGCCTTGCAAAGACTTTTAAAACCTCAGTTCTCTTATTATAGTTGTATGAGTTACAAAACATGATATATATATATTAATGAAAACAAAAATATGTATTCAGTCGCTACGCTGGAGTGTTATAAAAAGCCACATCTGCAGCAGTGATATTTCAGGTCTTTTCGGGTAAGCATGAGCCCTTTTTGCACGCTGCTGAGGTGTAATTTTGGCCCATTTTCCCAGGCAAATTGGTATTTCAGGTGAGTCAGTGACCTGAGAACTGTGATTTTCAAATGCAGCCTGAGATTTACAATTGTACTGAGATCAGGGCTTTGACCGGAGCGTTGTAGGAAATTCACCTCCTGTTTAGGATCACTGTCCAGGTGAAAGATTTCCATCCATTCTTTTTAAGTCTTTGTTTTTAAAAATCCTGCAAGCTATTAGCACCATGCTCACTTTAGTTGCACGTTTGTTTTAAATATGTGTGGTTCGAAATTTAAATACAAAGCTCTATATTGATCACAAAATCTTTTTTTTCAAATATTCAACTTAGTGACTATTGTAAGTATGTTTTGTAATATAACAACTATTGGCTTCTTTTAGACCACCTTCACATACAGGTCAGTATTATGATGAATGGCTCTTTGTTATATCTAGTGACTAGAATATTATAGAAATTTAGTGGTGGGCTATTCTGATCTGGACCAATAGGCAACCACCCAGTGAACCAGAATAACCACCTAGTAACGCCTTAGCAACCACACTGTTGTGTTTGTGAGTTTTGTACAGATAAGCATTATAAACTTAATTTTAAATAATAAATAATGTAGAAATCCAGTTTTACAGAGATGCTTTTTATGTTTTACATTATCTCAGTTTTCATTGTAATGACTTTAATCTTCTGCCTGAATGAATGACTGTGAAACTTTTCTAGAAAATGAAAAAGTAATTTTAACGATTCACAGGTAGAAGCCAAATGGAAGGCAATTGTGTCTTTGTTAGTGGAATTGTCACTTTTGCAAGGCACTGTATATTTAAATCTTTGCACAAACAATGGGGGGAAAAAAACTCAGCACCAATCAACATCTGAGAAACAGTCTATTCTCTGAATGGCTGAATTAATTGAGTGAAGACTTAACCATAGCAAAAGGTACAAAATAGGCAAAATAAAAAAGCAATAAAACACAATAACCAAAGTAAAAGATTAAAGCAACTAAAAAGGACACTTAATAAAAGAAAAAAGCGATAAAGTGTATAACTCAAAATCATGCATGGTTTTAAAAGGTTAGAAAAGCACTTGAGGACAGTTGTGTTCTGAACACCCACAAAACAACAGAAAATGTGCTACATTTTAGATCAGTCAAAGAACTGGGTGATAAGTCAACATTCACATGCTTGTGCAGAACCACAAATGCTGCTGAAGATCTGTGGAAAGGTGAATGCAACTGGCAGATCGTGAACTTAAGGTAAGAAAGCTCTTCAAGTGTTCTTCACATCAGCTCAGAGTACAGGGAAGTGGGGGTCACATCAAAATATTGTCCTACACATTTTCATGGAAGAAACTTTGAAAAATACAAGATACTGTAAAACATTTGGCTAAAAATTAGCTATGAAATATTACAGAGCTGTAGCTGTGGCCAGGTGCATTGGTATAAGATGTGCCAGTGGCTAAACTAATTGTAATATATCAGTTGACTGCAGATATCCTGAAATATAATTAGGCATACTATTTTTTCTCTAGCTCATTTCTCTTCAACTATTTTTAGATCAGTTTAATTAAAAAGCGACACATGTTATCCCCCTTCCCCTATATAATGTGTATAGGTAGTATAGACTGAGGCATGAACAGCAGAACGGGCTAATTTCAACAACACATGGAAGAACGAAAGTGCTGTTTCTTAATCAGCTCTGTTTTTATCGCATGGTGAAGAAAATCAATACAGGCGACAGCAAATGATGATCCTGGGTCAGCACTCTGAGAAATTGACCTGGCATCAATTGTTTAAATGAACAGATTGGCCAGAGGCGTGAGCAGTATCTCATCAAAGCGCTCCTGCTCCTTGCTCTTGTCCTCTATGTGTCTCATATATTGTCACAGCGTATATATATATAATGCTCACACAGCCAGTCCATCCAGTGACTAGATCAGTCCCCCCAGGGAAAACAAACGGCACCGCAACCGTGTTGCAATGCTACAGCAACGTTGGTCAAACGTGCGTGTTAAACAGTGTGAACAGGAAGGCTGTTCTGGCTGAGCTGCCTGATGAGGTCAATCACAAGTCGAAAGAAGATCTTGTTAGTACAGTACAGATGACTATGAGTGTTCCTGATGTACATGAGAGATGTTTCGTGCTGTGCTTGGTGGAGAAAACACAATGACGTGCACAGGGAACGTGTGACGCAGTGGGGGGAGGGGGGCTGCATGTCTGCTGGATTATATGATGCTACAGCACTCAGATACAGTAGCTAATCAAATTAACCTGCTGATCTGACAACAGGGACATTGTACCTTTATTTTAACGGATCTAAGGATGCCGACAAGTTCTGGATGGGAGGGTTGGTTTAAAGGGAAATAAGGCATGAGTATACTTATGGATTTGGTAGCAATGCATTGCAATATGCTACCATGAATACAGGCACAATCTTGACATCCAAACTCATAGCAGACTTCACTAAACCATTCTTAGACATATGCTCATGTCTTCTGTCTATGGAATGCCTACACATGACAAAACATGTGAAATCAACAGCACTTATGCAACTTTTGCTCCATTGCTTCCTTGTCATGTTATTCGGTTTTTAATACAGATTCTGTTAGTATTTCTGCCCTTATGTCATTCCAAACCTGCATGTGGAACAGAAAAGAAGAATCAGAAGAATCTTCAGGCAGCTCTTTTCCATACAATGACAGTTCAGAGTAAGCAGGCCTGTCAAGCTCCAAAACAGAACAAAGATACACTGGGCTTGGAATGACAAGACGTAAACTAATTGGGTAAACTATTCCTCCAGGCTTGACATTAACAAATGCCCATATTCTTGTACTTTTACTTTTCACAGCAATAAAATGAATTCATAAAATCACGTCAGTAATGATATGTTAAGGGTCCTGAATGGCCTAATATTCGGCTGTTTCAGGGATGCATACAAATGACATACTGAATCCTTAATAAGACGTGAGAACTATCCTGAATGTAAAAATGTTGGGGAACACAAGTAAAAGGTTTGACGGTGACACTTTTTCAAAGGTCGGCTTCATTCCAACGCTTGTCTATGAGACAAAAATAACGGATGTGAACCCATTTGCAGAAAGCAAAATCCAGCACTGTTTAAGACGTTTTTGTGATGCAAGATGCGAGTCACACAGAATGTTCCTCATCTTTTCTATCTCCAGTGATGAAGAAAAAACAAAGTGTTACATTATAATTGTAGCCTGTCTGTTCTGCAAAGTATGTAGTTGCTCTGAGGAAAACATCTGCTACTTGATTGTCCAGATGAGTACAAAACGGGAACATGCAAAATCCACTATTTGATCACAGAACTTCAACACCAGGTGGATTACAGACGTCCGCTCATGGTTAGGATACTTACTGCACTCATACAACTGGTGCGATGATTCTTCTAGTCTTGGCGTGGCAAGTTTTTGTGTATTAATTTAAGATGGAGGGGATGCAGGCCAACTGAGTCTTAGTGTTGGACACATTCCCTTGGTCATGACAGCTGCCATTCTGGACTAAAAAATTTGATGGGGTGAGTTTTGGCCCACTTTGCAAAAACAGCCTTTTCGGTGATGAAACGGTGTCCACCATAAGGGGCGCTCTCGTGCAGAAGATACTCGGCACATTCGTCACGACTTCCTGTTTCATAGTAGTGGTAGGGCACCTTCCTGTAGCTTTCTGATCTAAAGTAACAGAGGAGAATAAAGAAGTTTGTGTTATTTTTAGCGCTGAATTTGTTTTTATAATAATTATATAATACGAAAATCTAAAACATTAATATTTTTTTAAAAGCCCTTAAACAGAAAATTAATTATTAAAACTATTGTGGCAGTAAAAATAAGTAATTGATTGGTCATTAAAAAGGTGGCTTTAGATGTCAATGTATTGTTTGTTTTATTTTCTCAATAGTCCACCACAGCAATCCAGTTTGTCAATTTGTTTTAGCAGCCATTCACACTAAACACATTATTTTTTGGTTTTGTCTGTGCTACTTTTTAACTGTCGCATTGAGACGCTTCTCAACGTCTCGCACCAAGTCGTCTTAAAATCAGCATTCTGTTCTGTTACGCTGCATTCCGTCCAGCTGTTTTTAAAGGCGAGACTGCGTCCTATGTGAACGGCTCCTGACTCATTCCATGCTGCTCTCTAAGTGTGTTTCGCTGATGCGTGGTGCCTATAGTAGCAGCTGGTTATAATCAACATATTTTTATATACACAAAAATATGTCGATTATAAATTCTGCCATCAGTGCAGCCCAGCTGCTACTGTACTTTACTATCTTGTGGCGTGTGCCTAACTTGTTAACAAGTTAAATCGACAAGTCCCAACTTATTTAATTTTATAATTGTGACTTTATTTCAAGTAGACCTACCATATTTAACATAGTTAAGCTCCAATCTATTGTTACTTTTTTCTCAAAACCTGATTACTCTAATTCCATAAGGAATATGCTTGAAGTAAAATTGTGGCTCTGAAGGCCTATTTTCTTACAAATTAATTCAATTTTTTTTCTCCCTGTAGCACCTGTTGAATTTTAATTACAGGAGATCCATTGAGGTCAATTGAAACAACAGCTTACACATTACACTAAAATAGACATTTCCCAGCTGAACTGCCTTTCATCAAAATGACTTTGTTGTAGCTGCTGTTTTCTAATTTTGCAGTCCTTACATGTGACTGGGAGATGCTGTGAAATGAAAATTGTTCATTGTTTTGAAAGGGAGTTTGGAACGAATATATGGCTGGGAAAACAGACCATAATAGCTGCTTTACAAGTACACTAATCACATCATCGCATGCCTTGCTTATCATGTCTGTCTACAGCAGGGGGGACATGAGGTTGTTAGGAACACTATCATTAAACCAGAGACATAGTGTGACGTGCATGATAAAGGAAAACGTTAACCAGTAAAGCTGAAAGTAGAAACACAATTTCTTTTGACTCGCAATGTGGCAATGTGTTCGGAAAAGCACAATTATTACAGCCATTACGCCACACATCCTAAAAACAACTGATCAAAAGTATAATTACACAGAGGTTTAATTGTGTTATTATTTCTTTTTTATTTATTTATGGCCATTAATTACACTGCCCTAAACTGGTCTTGGTTCCTAGACAGAGAAATATCTATAAATGTAATTACAGTATGGCCTCCTCCATAATTATTGTCATTAAGAAACGTAAAAAAACCACAAATTTGAATTATATAATAACGATACTGTGAATTGCACTGAAACGACTGAAAGCATTTATCGTCACGGCAAGCCTACAGGGACAGACTCAGCTGAGAGGTGTTTTGTCACCACTCTGGCATTAGCTCTGCAGTTTGTCTTATAAACCTCATTTAATAGGCAGGTGAAGCTATTTACAGGCTGTGTCAAGCTGTAGATTGCGTGTCAGTCTTACTTGCAGTATGTGTCGTTGATCATGCCGTAGACTCTGATCTCCTTGCACATGTCCATTGCCAGAATGAGCGTGAACCAGCCGGTGCTCAGGTATGACCCCGACTGAATCCTGCCAACACAAAACCACAATTTCAGTGTTTTCCCTTCAAAATCATACATCATTTACATATTTTTATTGCACAGAAAAGCAAAGTTAAATAAATAGCACTTTATTTATGGTGTAACAGTGTAATTTTACATTTAAGTATTATTATAGTAACATTTATTAAATGTATTTACTGCTGGCTTAGGTTTAGAATTAGGGTTTGGTTTAGAGTTGATTGCATGCAATTATGCGTAATTTACATTTATAACTACAATAAGTACATGTAATAGGTGTAACAAAGACACTGTAAAATAAATTGAAACCTGTGAATAAAAGAGTTTTTTTTGCTACAGTTTTATTATTTTATGTTTTTGGTAATTTGAAAATGTCACTATAACTGACAGCACAGAAGTGTGAGTCTAGATGTGTCACAGTTGAGTGAATGCCAGGGCTTCTTTCCTGCTTATTAGGAGACAGACAACATCTCAGTATTTATTATGAGCATTAGACAGTCAAGTTGAAGAAACCATGAAAAAATCTCTCAGGATGTACTTGATTCAAATCTTCATTTATGACATTTATCACCATCAGATATTATAACATCAAACTCTATTCAAATCACCTCAAGTTCAATCTGAAAAAAAAATCAGTTTGCACCAGTAAACTCTGTGATGTCATAAACCACGAGTGAGCACCAAACGCTGTTGTGTCTTAAAACATTTTTCCACCTGTTTATTGTCTGCAAGAATTGCAAGTCTGTTTACCTAGAAAAAGTAATATCACATCTCTCCTCAACAAACCACACAATCTAAGCTGAATGTATGTAGCACAAATGGTGTGACAACGGTTGAAAATCAGTTTAGATCCTTAACATTAATCATGGGCAATAACAGATGTGATGCTTAGCAAACAATCTAGTTCAGGAAATAAATTGGTGTTATTTCATGAAATTAGAATGATGTACAATATAACCACTCTTTTAACCATGTTTAACCTCTGTGAAAATTTCTTCAGAACTCTATGCAGCGACAAATATGTGTATTTTCTTTTCAATAAAACAAGAAAACTAAAATATGAGGAACAAAATCTTGATGGGTCTTCAAATTGTTTGACAGGTGCAATGAAATAGCATGTTTTCTCTTAGCATGAAACGGAGTGACTCATCTCCTGTATGCTGTGAGTGACACAACGACAGGCTACTGTTAGCTGCAATATACAAGAAAAACAGCTACATAATCCAGCTGTCATAGGCACAAAAAATAATTTTGTTTTTTATATAAAAATAAGAAGTATTTTTGGCCAGTATATTTTCTTCATTTACCCACCAGTGGCAGGTGTGGAAAAAGTTGATTTTGGACCCTGGTGCCAAGTTTGCCTCCAGTGCCCCAATACCTCCATCACACACATTAAGCCCAGACTCTTATATTTTTCCTGCAACCTTGGGCCCATGAAACCCTCCCCTGCTAGGCCCTGAAAGGCAGTCAATCAACAAGACATATTAGAGCACGTGGCCATTTAGAGAAGCTATTGGCACCTGTGGAAAAATCCATTTCCCAGGCGATTTGTAAAGCACACCTGCTTCATCAGAACGAGCAGGACTTGCTTTCAAAGTACAGGCATTAATTTAAAGTTCCCTTCCCAGCCACCTCTGATCCAAGCAGGTTTAAATTGCCATTCACACACTGTCTGAGGCATTGTTAGACTCTAAATCATAGGATTTGTCTGATGGAACACAATACCACTTTAACAATGCAGTTTCTGAAGAAACTCAACAATTCTCTCGTTATTTACTGACCCTCATGTTGTTGAGAACTTGTGTGATGTCATTCTACTGTGAAACACAAAACGAGAAATTTCGATTCATTCTGTCGTCCAGCTTTTTTCTCTACAATGACATCATTGATCTTCGAAATGACAAAAAAACACCATAAAATATCATAACAGTAGTCTATACGACTTGCGCGCAATACTGCAAGTGCTCACAAGGCAAATCATTTTTTTATTTATTGTCCTTTTTTAAAATGGCCATGTGGACTGGAGCTAAGAATTAAAACAAAAAAAACAGCATGCCGACAGACGGTCATTATACAGATAATGACAGATTTTCGTTTTGGGGTGAATGTTCTGAGCTAAAGAACATCTGTGGCTTAGATAACGCACTGCAATAGGAAAAACACATTTATATACTCATTGTTGTTAAAAATATATAGCCACAAAACAGTAATATACAAACTAACATGAAACTAGCATAACAGAGATGCTTACCAACCTGACACAAACAGAAAAGCCCAGTTTATGTCTAAATTGATTTACAAAGACAGCTAATGTATAATAGTAGACTTTAGCTGACTAAACCAACAGAACATTGCTTTCCTAAGATGTTTTAAACTATTCCTTCCCGTGGGACAAGTTCTTTATTTAGCCGAGGAGAGTGGTAGAGTTGGCTAGCGCTTTTATGCTGCACCAATTTATCTTTGTGAGGGAACTAAGTACGGTCATTATTACCTGACACATTAAAGAAGACAGACAGTTCCTCGAAGCTAAGGTTGTGTTTACTTTTATTTCAGCAAGATCTATTAATAACCCTGAGGCTGTCAGCAGTTGCTGGTAAATGCTGGGCCTTTAGTAACTGCACCAGCTCTTGTTCGTTTAAGTGGTTTTGCCAGGTCAGCAGAACAACTCTTACCAAATTAATCCACAGCCGGCTAATGGCGCCATACCTGTTTTCTTTCTTCAAATCAATACACAGGGAGCATGTCTGTCTTTCCTTTGACAGAAACTTTGACCTTGCTCGTTGCTTTATAGTGTGTGATCAATACAAAGGCAAGGTTTGAAATTTTGTATGCCGCTTTTGTGTTTAATAAGGATGGATATGGGCATTGTGAGTCCCCTAAAGTTAAGACAACTAAAACTTTATTATTTTGTCCCCTTTTCTTGGCAGATAGAGTTAAAAGGAAAGAGGGTTTTGGGGCAGGGTGGCAGGGGTAATGTTGAAAGCAAGATTTAAACCTGCCCTTTCCAAATAAGCACCACAGCCATAGACATCATTTACTGTGGGAGCTTGAGTCAGTGTATCTTTACAGAAGAAGCAGGAGATTTTATTTTGTTGTGTGTTATAATGCATGGCAATCTGGAATTTGTGTAGTGTAATGTTTTGCTGAGTGGTCATTGCGGTGACCGAATACAGCCAAAATGACAGTGGCTATATTCTCTGTCACTCACACCTGTCAGACGTGGATCACTTCTTTATTGCAAATCCTGGAATCCTGGAATACCCTGGAATCATGTACAACTCAACAAAAAAATCGAACCAGTCTAAACTATCTAAACTAACCAGTCATGAACGATTCAAAGCTGATCTATGCTAATGCTGCATTGAGCTACAGCACATTATTCCAGCAGTTTGGAAACCACTGTGCTAAGGATATTGAGGAACATTACAAACGATGGCACGACTGACCAATCAAAATCAAATCAGATTCTACTGATCATAATTTTAGGTCTTCAACAGTGGATGGAGGCACATACTATAAACTAGCCCAAGAGTTCTGATACACCTTCCACTCACTCACCACTTACACACCAAATCTTGATTGACCCATTTTGCAAAAAACTGTTATTATTTAGTCATTATGAGAGCTTTTAGGCAGGAGCTACATTTGTCTGAACTTCATGTTTTACAGTTTCAGAATGGAATATCCTGAAGGTTTAAATCACAGCCTGGCAACAAATTCTCTTAAGAAATCCAGGCAGGCATTAGTTTGTTTGTGCATTCTGCGCAGAGTGCTCTATAAAGTTTTCAGCAGCTATAACTCTTTATGAGTCATGATTGCTCAATCTCAGCAGTGAGTGGCCTCAAAAGAAACACATGCAGAAATATAGTGACCCTGAATAATACTCACACTCAAGTTTCTGTCCTACAGTTGCACAGAATCCAATAATCCAAATGCTAAACAGGATTGAGTCAAAAAGCGTGAGCTAATTTATCTTCTACCTCCTTTTCCACTCTGGATTCCTTACAGAAGAAATTTCATCAGCAGAAATATTCATCTATGAAAAACTCAAGCCTTTTGCTCTGATCTGTATCAGCTCTGAGAAGCAGAATTGCATGATTTTACCCTCTTTCATGGTTGGAAATAGATCTAATGTCTTTATCAGCTTTGCTTCATCTGAAGATAGCGTGTGCATTAAAGCAAGGAAAAATATCCCTTGATTTGATTTACTGTGAAGTTAAGCAGATTAATTTCATAAGGACATGCAAGTTTTGCATCAAGCCATGCTAAGATCAATATATGTCAAAGATGCTCAATGCTGTAATTAAAACTGGTCCAGGCACAAAGAAGCACAAATACCACTTTGTACAAGCACTACGGGTACTATATTATAGCTGGGAGGACTCATATTGTGAGCTTAGCATTGCATGTTTTATCAAGTTATAAAATTACAAATTTCATATTAACAGACGCAACATCTGGAGAAAGAATGAAATAATTTTATCTAACTTTTCAGTGTTTATTATTCTGGTTTATCTCACTCTGGGTCATTTGTCTTTTATAATAAAGAATATTCATGCACTAGTACTAGTGTTCCTGTCTTACCAAAAGGCTGCATTCAGTTCAATTCCACCCACTGTTTTCTTTTTATCATTTACCCATCAAAACAAAACAAAAAATGACTCTACAGAGACAGCCAGAATTTACATTATCAATCAATCTTCAAAGGCTAAATTGACTTTGTTGAACTACAAATCTAATCAGGGCGTAGCTGTATTTGCTGCAGGGAGGAAACTGAGCGAACAAAATAATGAACAATTTCAATATTTGAATTCTGCTCACATCTCATCTGGGTAATATCTCTTTCAAAGGCTACAGGATCTGTGATAATAGGCGATGAATGATGAGTCCTTTTGCATGCATTACGACTCTCATTCCCTCAACCAATTCATACAGTTTTCCAGCAGTACCTGGATTCATGGATTATAAAGCCATCCGTCCCCACGCGAGGTTGATTTAACTGAATGTTCTCAAAAATACACAAACACTGCAGCCTCAGGAAGCAGTCTGTGGATAATGGGAGGTCATTTTTATCATTCTATTTTACTGACATTTCAGCCAAATTCTACAAAGGATCTGGAATTACAGTGGCTGCTAAGGAAGAGAAAATGGATTTTCCAACACCCTAAGCATCTAGTAATACATCAGATAGGTCTAGGGATGTCAATATGGAATATATTTAGAAAAATTATGCAGAGCGACTTTGTGCAGCCTAGCGAAATAACAGAAAAGCAAAAATAAAAGAAAAGATAAGCACATCTCAAAAATCCTGCAAGAGCATTCAGAATGAGAAGATCATAATCTGAAGAAATAATTTAAATGAATGCCTTTGTGTTTCCAGTATGAAAGGAATTAGAGTTGAAATAGGGGTCAAATTTGTTGTCATGGTTGATTTCGGACCTTTTACAATATTTTTAAACTTCATCATCATGCATTTTCCTGTGGTTACATATCAGCTAGAACAGAATAGTCTCACGCTTTGGATTGGTCTAGATACTGTATCAATTACTCTTGATTATCTCGGATTTTAAAAACCATATGGTTTATTTATTCAGAAGATTTAAAGCAGCTGGCAAGCCCTGCTGTATTTTACTTCCATTCTCTATAAGGGCCATTTATAGGTGTAATTCGGAAGATACCGCCATGCATTCGGTTCCAACAGAAGTATTATGAAGTAAACTTTTTGAATCATTAGCAACTGTGACTGTTAATCAATCATTTTTGGTGTTTTTTAGACTTGGCAGCTTACATTGTTCTGCAGGGCTGTTTAAAGTCCACTCAGTGTGTTTGAACACAAAGTGTATTTAGTGAGATTAATTCCAATCAAACAGTCAGCAGATCTAATTATCACTAATGACATTTGTCACATTATATTACGTGATGTGCAGGTGCACCAGTTAATATAGTTGGCACAGGGTCTGATTGAATTAGGCACAGAGAGACAGCCTACAAATGCTTTCCCCAGGCACTGTTGTGACTGTTTGACAATTGTTGATGAGAGCCATAAGAGTCTGCCAATTTAACTGCAATTTAATACATAATTTAAAGCCACCTGTAAAATAATGATGATAA
Source organism: Ambastaia sidthimunki (assembly GCA_036877625.1). Classification (NCBI taxonomy): domain Eukaryota; kingdom Metazoa; phylum Chordata; class Actinopteri; order Cypriniformes; family Botiidae; genus Ambastaia; species Ambastaia sidthimunki. The sequence continues at coordinate 3,701 of JAZGTK010007484.1, read as the reverse complement.
AACAGCTGGTTCCTGTTCAGGATTTTGCTGGGTGAGACTCGTGCGAAGTTAAGGTTAAAAATGGCAGACATTTTATTCTGACAGCATATCAGCTGATTCCTGTATTTGTCTGGTGAGCCTGGCATAGCCCCTTACCAAAATCACTGCAACATACACCCTCTTTATTATATTACCAGATTGCATTTAAATAAACTATTAACTCATATCTAGATAGTATAATTCAGATGGCTATAGATATACAGGTATGAACATTTATTTATTTAGTATGTAACAGTTAATGTTCATTAAACAGCCAATTAACAATTTTCCCCATTAACAAACAGTCAATTAACATTAAACAAAAAAGTCATATGTTATAATAAAGGTTTTTAAAATGGTGAAAGGAGGTGAAATGATGGGAAAGTAAACAATCCACAAAACTGAATCCTGCATTAACAACATCTCCAGTGTGTGTGTGTGTGTGTGTGTGTGTGTGTGTGTGTGTGTGTGTGTGTGTGTCGGCACAGAGGTCAACAGAACCATCATGGCAGTGGTACCAACAAGCTAATGTGACAGTGTGATTTAGGAGGCCTGTCTGCTGTTATCAGCACACGGTTTACCAGGCCACCTCCCCTCACACACATAGCATGTCAGCAAACCAGTAAAAGTGTGACATTTAAGATAAAAGGACTCAGTGTGGAAGATACAGCTGGGCCTCACACACGGGCCAGGTACGAAGACTGAGATTGCAAAAATGTTTAAGGTTCCCTGTTCAAGGAAACAGGGAATGTGAGAAGTCAAATGTGAGGAAAAAATAAAAGTGTAATAAAAAAAAGAGAGAAGAAAGGTCAAATGAAGGTACAAAAGGTCATTTCTTACTGTAGTTAAGCTGATATTGAATGTGGAATTTTTCCCTTATTTAAAACAAAGATAGATCTTAATTAAACATTCCATAATTTGAGAGAAACTAATATTTAATTGCTTGGATTAGTGAGTCAGAGGAGTATGTAGTTATCAGTGCTGAGGTTTGTCTCACTGCACTTGTTCTGCAGTGGTGCTAATTAAACATGTCCTGACACCACATGAGCGTGTGTTCTGTTTATAGGGGTAGACCAGGACATTATAGCAATGAATGAGTTGCTATAATTATGTAGCGCTAGCATTTGATCTGCTATATTTATGTAGCTCTAACTCATAATAACAATCACTTGCTTTCTGAGCTGCATGCTTTGTGCTTGCAAAGCAGCAAAATTCTTACATTTTTAGGTTTTGAACCTTAGGTTTCTTAGGCTTTGATTTTAAATTAAATTCTGCTTCTAAACTGGTTCTGCCGCTGTCAAAAAATGCTCTGTAGGATCTACTTTATTTTTTTTAAACAAACACCTTTTGCAAAGCTAAGTATGTATGCTAAGCAGTTTGAGCTGTATGACAAACACCAACAAACATTCTATAACATTTCTATAAAATATTGATTTGTTGGTATGGTTGAAGTAAATTAGCCTTTAGGATTACAAAACCAAATCCTTAACTAGTATAAAAGTATTTTTCCAGTAGTATAAAAGTAAGTTTTAGTAAGTAAGTATAGTATAAAAGTAAGGTTTCCAAGCAAATGATAAATTCATAAATGTAATAAACTGAAAGAAAAAAAACAGATTAAACCTAATCTAAAATAAAATAAATAAAAACAGAGATATATTATTTAAGTTCAGTTAAAATATTGTCATAATTGCAGCCATCAATAACACCGTCTCATTTGTCTTCCACTTATACAGTATCAGGAGATCACCCAGAAACTCAAAACACAATCATCAGAAATTCCCAAACTTCAATTCATCATGTGCTACATTAACTTAGTCTCACACATTCAATGTCTGCCGGTCACAGTGTTACAGGCTGACGTCTGACACTAAGAATATTGGGCTGTCCTTCACTCATTTCCCCGCTTGTTCACACTGTTGGCTTCTGATTGATGGGCCGCATCAGCCCAATGAGGCAGAAATTGATATTTTGATTTCCTCTTAGGGCTCCATTCATTTGGTATCTATTCATGTTACTTTGTGTTTACGTGCACAACAATTCACTGATAACTATCTAAACCATCAGCTCATTCTGAAGCATCACACAACGCAAGAAATCGTGTATACTTGAGATCTGAAAATGATCATATTATTTCTCCAGTTTTCACATTTAATGAGCCGTATTAAGCGTAATCGCATGTAAACAGTTTTCGCATGTTCACTCAATGCGAAAACTGAAACTCAGAAGATACAAATTATCAACAAAGAGACACATGACTTTAAATGTTGACAATATAAAGATAAGATAATCAGAGAATCATTGGTGTTTCAGTAGATAAAATGACACAAAATTTTCCATTTTCCCATCAATCTGAACTCACTACCATGACGCTAGGGTGTTATGGATGGTTGCCAGGGCGTTGCTATGCAGATGATAATGAGTTTTAATTGTGTGGCTCTTGTGTTGCTAAGGTGCTCTGGGTGGTTGATAGGGCATTTCTATGTGGTTGCTAGGATGTCCTGGGTGGTTGCTAGGGGATCATGGTGTGTGAGTTCTAAGGTGTTCTAGACTGTTCTAGATTGTTTTGTCTCTTTCTCAACAGTAAGTATGACCACTGAAAAGTAACAACACACCCACCTTCCTCAGCAACCCTCATGATCTGAAATATAATTTATTTCCACAGCCCAAACGTGCATGACTGATTAATGGGCTTTCCACAGCAAACACCTTTAACTAATAAATGTCTTCAACGCAAAGTCAATTTCATGGCTTTAATTGTGCATGGTTTAGGAGTGCAACACTAATGCCTGATCAGTTTTCAAACCCTTTAGGCAGTGGCACTAACAAAGAGAGAGCCTAATTTGTTAATGGCAGAAACATAATCCTGACTTCACTAAAATTACTTTGTGCTGCAGCTAATCTAATAAAAACAGATACTGGTGCACTAGATTAACAAATCTCCTTATATATCACATTCCACTCTTATAAAATTCCTAACAATGTGTGTAGACCTCAGATAAACTCAGCCAGTAAGTGACATGTTGCAATAGTGAAAGACAATAAATCTCTACCATGCATTTACATATTACTGTATATTGAATCTATCCTGGTAGATGTACAGCCTAACCAAAGCGTGAAATTGGTGCAACTGAATGCCAGGGGAAATAAGTTCCCCTGAGCTGCAAACAGCTTAAAGTAGCTTTATTTTATCTCTGAGAGATGTCAGATGCACACAATAAACAAATATTATAACTATACTTACAGCTATACATTATAAACTCTCCAGACTGATTATATGAATATATACTGCACTTTGTTTTTAAAAACACTAAGGTCACGGGTTCAAATCTCCAGAAATGCATGTATTTATTAAATGGCTTCAACTGCTACCCGTAAGTCAGTTTGTCTGCCGTATGAATAAATGTAAATGTAAACAATCACATCCATACAGACGCCTCAAGTTTTGCATTGTACTCCAATCTGCATCTGTGATTTTAAACTACATTAGCAGTAATTTAGTGTCTCCCGACTACACGGTCCAACTACAGGTGCTGACTGTAAGTGAGGCTGCTCATGCGATTCAAAATTAAGGCTATGCTGCCAAATGTTTCCTGACATGCCGATCTGCTCTATTAGAGCTGATTTATTACAGATATTACACACACATCTGCTCATGCCCACGCATTCACACACACACACACACA
>JAZGTK010007483.1:0-19329 GCA_036877625.1 Ambastaia sidthimunki | reverse complement strand
ATTGGTGGTGTTGGGGTGGTTTGTCAGTTAAAGACAAGTGGGACTATGTGTAACTTCATGTGTAACGTAGTACTTAGAAAGATGTTAAATGGTGGATTGTGCAGGGTCGTCAATGGACCCCCTTGAATAGAAGTGCTAATGTCTGACCCACGATCAGTTCTTGAAACTGCACAGATGGATGTCTCTTGTTAGGCAGCTGCACCTTTATGAATTGGATATAGTTAAGCAGGGATTGGTTGGTTGAATTATAATGAGTTAGTTGGCTATTGCCCAAAACCACACAGAGAAACAACACAATGCAACACAAGAGCGCATGCATCCAGTTTTCAACTGTACATACTTGTGACAAAAAACAGTTGAGCACTGTGTTTTTTACTCAGCAGTTGTGGCACTTTTGTGTTCTGTATTTCACTGCAAAAACCTGCATCTTATACAATGACAAGCAGGTGCTAAAAGTACTGAAATAGCACAGAATCATATAAGCAAGCCAATGTAATTCTTTTAAATGCAAACATGCTTTAAATTAGGTTCTTTTTCGATCATGCCTTATATCACCAAAACTCATCTTTTTTCCTGATGCAATTAACATTGTGGTATTACCTGCAAAAAGCAAAAATTCCTCTGCATTACATTAAAGAGACGTTGTGTACATGTTCTATCAATCAAGGAAGTACTTATCCATCACATGATGAAGAACACCATTATACCCGGGCATTTATCCAGACTTGCAGAGGACACTTTCAGCATTTCAAAGAGCTGGTTCATAAACCTGGACAACATTTGTTGGCAATGCTGTACAATCTCAGTAAATATACCAGACTGTGTATTCCACAGACTAGCACACAACACCAACCTGCAAGATCAGGAATTTCACCATGCAAATAGCATTTAGCACAAATGTGCGGATGCATTTGCAACTGCTCCTCATGTTCTTAATTCCTTTATACTGAATCAGGTACTAAAAACAACACAGGCAATGGGTGCAAAAACAGTGCTATTAGTGCGATATCGACAACAAATAAATGCATTTAAATGCAGCTGTAAATAGGATTCTGTCATTTTCCTGTCTCAACTACAATCCAAAATGCAACCAGTCCTGACACCAGAAAAAAATGAACTATATTTTTTCTCTCTTTGCTGCTAACATGTCCAAACATTCACTGCTAACATGTCCAATATAGAAACTAGTTTAGGTTTTTATTGTCTTCAAAGCTTTAAACATACTGGAACCACATTACATTTTTGACCTCCTTAGCTTCCATCACTCAAGGTTTCTTAGATCCTAAAACCAATTTATTCTGTCCACCCCAGCGGTCTCAGTTAAACCCTACAGGTGATTGTGTCTGGTCACATCCTCGCGACTACGAAATAGCAAAATCAGAGCCTGCGGCATCTTGGCGACCTGTTTGTGTGAGTCGAATCAAGTGTCTGACACATGTTTGATGGAGCAGTGCTGCCATAATGCATTTATTTCCTTTTTTCCTGAAGGACACTTGCGGCTATGATCCACTATTAACTTCAATCATTCTTAAGCAGATGAAAGAAGAACTTTGTCAGCTTGTCTGCATAACATGCACACATGAGTCACCATAATAAATAAAAGACCAAAGCAAGGGCTGGAGTTCAATGACCCACACGCACTGACAGTAACATTTACCCCCTTCTGCTTCACACAGCTTTGATTGTAATAGTGGAACACATCTCTCTCTCTCTCTCTCTCTCTCTCTCTCTCTCTCTCTTTCTTTCTTGCTCTCTGGTTTTCATCTGTGAAAAACATTGTACATGGCAATGAGTGCTGTTTAACACAGTGGTGTACTGCACAGTCACATAACCTTAGTGTGCTGTCAGAAGCACTCAAACACATTAACATATACTGTACAGATGATTTCTGTTTTCACATTGCAAAAACGTAATTATGTCACCATTAGGTCTACTACTGTTTTTAAAACAAGTACCAACATAACAAATAATGGAGTGTGTGCTCTAGACATGGTTATGTTAATTTGACGTTACATAATTGTTTATGTAACATATCTAACAGTTATTTCTTTAAAAAACATCAAAACTTTTGCACAAATCACTTTTTACACACAGACTTCAATTCAGAACAACCCAGAAAGCAAATCTGAAGCCATCTCTTCATTTCTTTTATTACTTTCAGTTTAAACACTCAAAACAAGCTGTTCTGTCAGTGAAGTGTCAGTGGTTTCACTCATCATAAATGACCTTCTCCTCACATCTTCTCCTCACCACAGAGCTCAGCGGGGCCTCCTGGACTCTCCACCGGCAATTAAGCACTGAATGGGAGTTATCATGTGCTATGACCTGCCGTGACCCTTTCATTGAAAGGCCACAGCGCTCTACCTCCATTGAGCCAGCCTTTAGTATTCAAGGCACTGGCCACTGATTTAAACAGTATTATCCTTAGCAGAAAATCAGGTCAGAGGGTCAATTAAAAGAAATTCAGGCTTTGTCATAAATCAGTCTGATCGACAATGGCATGTTTTAGCAATTAAACCCATGTATATAAAAATCATTTGTACACAGGCTACAGAAAGTTGGACTAGTCTAGACTACTGCCATAGAAAAGAAAAAGCACAAATGCAATCTCAGTTGTTTCTTTCTAGACGGCATTGAGATTAGACAGAACAAACAGAGATTTTTGCCTTAAGATTTTCTATTTTTTACATTTTTCTCTTGAGAAAAGGCCCAATCTTACGTGTCTCCTTTAGTTTCAAACAAGATCTAAAAAATGCCTTAATGTGTACACAAATGTGCCAAAATACCATAAAATAGAGATTAACTAATAAACTGTATATTCTCATCAAATTTAAAGCTCTACACTTTAACTTTAAACTAACAATTTGCATCTATTTTAATTTTTCAGAAGCAGTTACAGACAAAGAACAGAAAACTGTTTAGTCTGATTAAGCTATAAAAGAACAACCTCTGAGCAATAACATTTTCCTCTGGGCAATTTGCATAGACAGATAAAGTTGCCCTAAACAGTTGCGACAGATAATATTGAACCAGCTTTGATCCAGTCCCTAACAGAATATCCACTGTATACAGTTAATGATTTTTACAGTAGCTTTATCTGCTTTCAAGCTCATTAGCGGTAAACACATTTAATCACTGTTTACCGAGTCAATAGCTTATATACTAATCGCTGGCACAGGGCAGTCTATACTTTTCATGGACAACATCTTTGCAAGGTGTTCAAAAATTTCAGCCATCTGCTGTTGAAAGGCTAGAGTTCATATGTGTTAAATGCACCTTCTCACCTTCAAGAACCTTCATTAAATGCATTTGTCTAAATGGGGTCCCATCACAAACAGCTGCTAGTGCAGCGTGTATAAGGGAGCGTGTATAAATGCCCCTCTCAGTGGCACTTTGGTGGTAATTGGTGTGGTCCCTTTCATGAAGATAAGACCAAATGCATCCATCAAACAGCAAAACCTTTTTATTTTGGACCATTTTCAATGGCGCCCTTTTTCCTAACACAACATCTATCTTTTTTCTTTCAACACAAATATGACCTTTCATGTTTTTTTTTCTTTTTTTTTTAAATGTTATTACCAAAACACTAATTTTACACCTCAGCCATTATCCCGAGTGGCTGCGGGCTCACAAAACAGGGGCCTTTCATGTGGCGTTTTATGATGTCATATTTCTGTTTGTGAGCTGCGTGATAACACAGGGACTGACAGGGTCGGTAATGGGCGCCCAGTGAAATGTCATGCTCTATCAGAGCCCCAGAGCAGCACAGGAGAGCCGTTGTAAGGCAGGGGCCAGACCTGGGGCCTGTTGTTGTTATTGGTGCCACTGCTCTGTATATGTCTGTGGGAGAGAGAGAGAAAGAGCATGGCAGATGTGACCCCTCAGCACACACAGAGCTTCTTTTGTCCCAGGTATTCAGAGCTCCTGTGGGTCTGCCTCTGCCCTTCACCATTAACAGCAACTGCCCGTAACTGCCGGGATATAAAGAACTGAGAGCAGACATGGACACGCACCACAGCAACAGGGCCCAGTGTGTTATATGATTACTGATAAATGCGACGCATGCAGCTGCTTTTTAACTGCATGACTGGTTTTGATTGTCTTTCAGTATGGGTTTCTGTGTGGATCATTTGAAATCTTAAAAGTGTATTTTTTTAAAGTGGCCTGGTGGTTGGCACAACAATGCAGGTTCGAGTCCAGCTTGCAACTTTTTTCTGTTTTCATCCTTTCCTGTGTCCATTTCAGTGACTGATCAAATAAAAAAAAACAAGAAAAATCATAATTTCACTATTTTAACAGTAATTTTTTTATTACTGAAAAAAATAAAAGCACATATTTCCTTTAAAACACCTGCATGCATTTTATGAGTGATCAGACTAATACTCAATAACCAGTGTAACTGCACATTAGGTTGTGAGAATGGATATCAGGGCATTGAGCAAATATTGGCCTCTTATCTCTTTCTGCCTGTGAGACGCAGGGCAGGATCATTTTCTACAGAAGAGCTGCCACATATCCTGCACCGGGCCAGGAACTGCTTTATTCAATTATCTCTCTTGCTTAGCAAATACAATTTCCCCACATAAATCATCTAAATGATCCCTATGACTGTCAGAGACTCACAGTAGATTTTTCAATCGTATCAGCTGAGGCCCAGGTTCTGCTTTATCCTGCTTCTGTGCTCAATATCTATTGAGATGCTTTAATTGTCTGTTTTTGAGTTTCAAATCCTCTGCTATCATTCTCCCTCCCTGATAAAAGTGACATTAAGCATCCAGTCACCAAGTCTGTAATCCATTATGAAGAAAGAGTATGCCAATTTAACTAATCCACAAGCAGTGACCCGGTAACCTTGACCTTGTAAACAGCACAATGGTGGGGGGATTATGTATGAATATCTGACCCAGAGACACTGAGATGGGCTTCTTGTAACCCTTTACCAGCCAAACACTGCACATCCCCACACATGCCCCACTTAAATTGCATGATATTGTAAAATAAAGTGTCTGCTGTTATACATACTGTACATTTTGCGTGATCTTCTTCAAATTAACATGCATCATATTGCTGCATTAGCCATTTACAGGCTGACTTCAGTAATTATAATAGGAATCATTTAATTTAGCTAAAATCATAAAAACCTCTGATATTAGCAGTTACTTGTTCAAGACCAATAGGTTTCATATGCAGATGCCTGAAACCTGCTACGAAAACACACAAAACAGTTCTAGATACTTAGTTCTAAACACCAGCTCCAGAACTAAGGGAAGAATTAAGGGCCTTAATCCCAGGCTGCTTTTGCCCAGCTGAAAGAAAACAAGAAGGTCAGCTATTTAAGACCCCACAGATAAACACTGTTAGCTAATGCAGAGATTCTGCCCTAAATCTCATGATTCCTGGCTCGTCATTAATTTCTGGTTTAGGAGCATCTGTAATACATTGACGTGAACAGACCAAATTTAGCCTGATTTCAAACAGCTGTTCCTCCAGCAGTGCCTGGTTCACACAGCAGAGCTGTGCCCTTAAAGTGCCTTCAGACAGAGGCTCAATGCTAAAGGGACAAAAACTCTAATATATTAGATATTTTCCCTAACAATAAAAGTCCAGGCAGGTAAAAGATCTTGATGCCCCTTGAGTCAAAAAAGTAAATAAGCAATGAATTATTCTACTCACATATCCCCCTTTACATGCACCACCCATATAATCTCATAAAATGTGATATTAAATCTACATCTATAGAATATCTACATGCAGGATCAGTTATATAAACAGTACAATAAGTTCAAAAAGTCTGTGACCCCAAGAAATTGTGAAATTTAATCTTAAAATTTTGATTATTGTAAACAAAACAAAAAAATCAATAGAAATTAAGATTCTACACTTTTTCTACATCACAAATCAAATGCATGTTTGTGACACTGAACAAGCTTATTCCTTTGAAAGGATCAGATTTCATCGCTTTCAATGATGATATTTGGAACATTTTCAAAAACAATAAATAAATAACATGAAACATTTTGCCAACTCGAGTGCCTGCTGTCATTCAAGAGAGATATCAAATATTAAAACAAACATCAAATTCATTTACATTTTTTAGCACTTAAAGTATCATGATGATAATATAATTTGTAATGTAAGGCATCTGTAATAAATTAGAAAGATGCAACATGAAGCACTTTTCACCAGTGGTCTCAGACTTTTGAGACCCCACTGTATTATTTATTTATATGCATTATTAAATCACTGTTATGAGATGCACTTAAAGAATATTGAGTGACAGGCTCACGGAAATCAAGGACAAAATGCATTTTTAAAACAATTTGATTACTGCCAGTTTTATGATGTTGATATAATAGCTCAGTTTTCTATATGCTTAATCATTCATCATCAAAAACAAAGAAATCATGAATGACACAAACATGTCCCAGGAATTATTTAAAAAGCCGGATGCTGTCAAGCCTCAGGCTCATATCAAAATCAATCATCACTCACAATGATTCACTGCGTGATGAGAAAACATCAATTTTACAGCAGCCATCAACTGACTGGGCTGAACTGACAGGAAGAGAGAAAATAAAGCGAGCGGTTTTCCTGGCACATCCACACCTGTGCAAGTGAGCACAGGATCACAAGCTCATTAAAATCTGAGCGTGATCTCTTTCTCTCTGGATCCCTTTGGAGATATCTCAGCGCTCCTGTCTGATAAACACAGCCTCAGTGAGAAAAACTGAGTTCGAAACGAATGGCATTCTCACCGTCTTTAAAAAGCCAGGCTGATAATAACCACCTTTTCTTTGTATTCTGATGCACACTAAGCCTTGAAGATGCTTTTTTAGCTTCACTTTCTTTTTTATATGAAACGACTGTTGTTGCATATATTACGTTGTGCTGGAGCAGTGAGTGGGTTTAAACACTGTAATTTATGACTTCAGCTCTCTGCATACACACAGACTGGTAATAAAGGGTTAAAGACTCCTGCAGTCCTGTGTATAGGTACATTTGACAGCGGCTTCAGTCTGTACATCTGTTTCTGTTTGAGAAGTACTGTGTAGTCCAGAGAGACAGATTCTAACCCATAACATATTCTTTGGTCTGGTTTGTCCTTATATATGAAAGATTCAGAGGTTTGTATTAAATATGAGATTAACAGAAGTGGCTGATATATAGTGGTTTTATTATTTATAAGGATTTTATTTCACAATAAACAAACAAATATTTACATCTCTGCCATATCTCTATACTATACATAAATATATTGTTTTTAAGATAATCTGAGAAATATTTCTGTAATAAAAAACAAGCAATTTATTTTTATTTTTAATTTTGTTCATATTTAGGATTATATTTTGATAGGCATGATATAGTTAATTGGTTTGCACTAGGAATTTTACTTTGCACCGAACTCACACTGTTGGTTAATCCAGTCTTGTTGAGCTGGTTGGGATGTTCAAACAAACAGAGCAATGTTTTGACAGATCACAGAGCCACATGTTTGCGCTTTCAGGGGAATCAACATACGAATGGCTTATTTCTCGTTGGCTCTGCATATAAAAAAATGGACTTCTGCACCTCCAGTGGCACCAACAAAACATTAAGCTGTTCATTCGAACAGCCTGAAATAGGCTCAACCAATTGTGTGGGTTTGGGGAAGATTATATATTATGCAATCAATAGAATATAAGAGGAACATTTGCAATTTTGCAACTACTGACACAAAAATTACACGCTTAACCTTTATGCTAGAAAGGAAAAGTTTAAAAACAATAAAAACACCTCATCTTTAACATGTTTATTTATTTCTTTGTTAATTTATTTTTGTTTAAAGTTAGGACTACTTTCAGATCATCCAAAATAAGACAAAAATCCAGTTTGAGACATCTTCATAAAACTGAACAATCTTCTCTGACCCCAAAAGAAATAAAGTTATGAGACACAGGACGCATGATTGAATATTCAATAATGAATTGAAGGGCAGTCACAAGGGTGGAACTCTGGCTTTTTGTCTGGTGTTAAAATAGGTTTGATGAGCTGTGGGCTGGAAGCTGCAGTTGTCAAAGACCTGGTGATCTCTAGTGAGAAATGATCTCACTTTCAGAGCGCCACACACTTCTGGATTAGAGAGCCGAGCGGAGCCAAATGAAGTGAGACCAAGTTACAAGAAAATGCATAAAAAGACTAGTGTGAGTGCCAGAGACAGTCCAGTTTTACTTAGGCGGGTCAAATGCTTCCATTTACCCCCTCAGCTTCAACACAGTAAGATGCATCTTGTCTTAACACACACACTCTGTCTCTATACTTTTCTCGCCCTCTCTCTCTCTCTCTCTCCATCTCTCTCCGAGGCATTTCATCTGATTATGAGTACTTTGCAATCTGCGACAACATGATTGATGCTCCACTTTCATGAGGGGAATTTTAACAGCACCTCTTCAGTGCTCAGCGCACACCCAATTATGCGTCTGAGCCAGTAACCTTGAATTTATGTTGCCATGGCAACAAATAAAAAAAGGGGAGAAAAAAATGGTCATGCATTATGGATTATCATTGAAATTCTACACCCCTACCCAACATAATGAGAGCCTGGGACTTAATCAAATCAGCCATTCCGGGTGACACAAGCTAAAGAACCGGCTTCCATTGTTGGGGTGCCTAGAGAAAGGCAGCGGGCCTGACGAGCCGGCAGCTGCGGGGCTGCAGCCTGATAGATGACTTCCATATACATCAGTGAACATATAGACAGATGGTTCTCAATGCTTGGAATTTCCAACCCAGGAAGCAGCTGCTCAGACTAACCTCTGCTGTTCATCTCACCTTGTTGTCATGGAACATTGAGCAAGGAAGGAGAATGTGGACAGCTCCACTTGGAACCCTGCCTGAGACACTGTTTGTGTCTCATTCTTTTCCAGTTCCCTCTATCGTTCTCTCCTCCCTCCTGTGTTTTATTTTTGTGGCTTCTCACCCCAAGAGTGGGATGATGGGGAGTCTCCCCCCATCCAAGGTTTTAAATGGAGGGTGAGAAGCCCAGAATAAGTGTGCTTCTCTGTTATCACTACCAAACTCTTTTTCTTTCTCTCTGGATATGTTAAAGTTAGCTGCCCTGTAAGGTAGACTTGACAGGGTATTTGGCCGTTTTACATTAAATTCCGTGTGGAGTGGGGCATTTACCCATGAGCCACTGCATGCCACTGGATACTACACAAAGAGTGGCTAAAATAAACACAATGAAAAAGAGTCAAAGGTAAATTTTTTTATTCAGCTATAGGGACCTCAGGGATGCTTACTAGTAAGTTGTTTCAAGGTGCACAATATGCAATATGTCATTATATTGACACATATTTTAATAAACAAATATTTCATATGGGACATTACAACAGTGATTTAAAACAAATGCTGGAAATAATGAAATTTAACTATTTCAAAACAGAAAAAAAAGGCAATCACCAAGGTACAAGCATGTGTGTAGAGTTTATTTCCCCAAAACGTCTTTAAGGATTTTCGATTTACGAGATTTACAAGATACAGACTAATGAGTCAATATGAAACATAACCATCTTGTATTGGCTTATTTCTAAAAAAAAACTTCACCAGCCCAAGTTTGAAAAAGCTAAAAATGGAAATCCATACAACTATTTCATGCAGGGGAGCTGTGTGAGACGAAATCATTTCATGAAACATGGCAGGACATGATTATATAAATATAGAATGGGAACTTTCCCATGTAGATTTATGCATTTGAAAGGGCAGATGTCATCCAAAAATGGTTTGGGTGTGTCAGATGAAATCTCCACCACTGTCACTTGATGGTATGCGAGTCATTCTGTCAGGAGTTATACCCTGTCTGACTTAGATGAGCTGTAGAGTTACACACCCACAACTGACAGTTTCCCCCCTCTGACAACAGAGAAACTAAAAAAGAAAGCAGGAAGGGTTTGTTTGCTAAAACTTGACTTATGCTTATCATATACAATTCTTTTTTTTCCATGTTTATGGACTTCAATGTTATACAAACTAGTGGCACATCAAGAGTTTGAGACTGTGAGACAATTCATCTAAAAAATGAAAACACTAAACCTGTAGCACTTTCTTGTGAAACACAAAAGGAGATGTTTTGAGGAATATTCGTGCTGCTGCAGTCCACAGTGGTAGTGATCATGTCACAAAGAAACTATAGAAATATCATATAAATAGTAATTCATAGCAGTCCTTTGAAGCCATGCATTTTCTGTGTGTGGGGAACATACTAAAATTATCCAAAGTTATCCACTGAAAATCATCTAAATTTTCTATTTGTGTTCCACAGAATAAATAATTGTACGGATTTTGACAAACATGGGCGTGAATAACGTTTAACAGAATTAAAATTATTTACATTTTTGGGTTAATGGTTCCTTTAAGACAGGAAGGAGTGGAATGTACTATCCCACAATATTTTAAAACCTTGTCAGTTTCCACATTTAGTGTTTAGTCCTCAGTTCTCCTTCTGCAATAACCTTCCTTTGATGGCTTTAGCTGTGGATTGCAAGGAGAGTCACAAGTGTGGCTTGGCCTAATTAGCATTTAATTAATGATGCATGCATATGCAAAGCAGCATTTAAACAACGCTGATTACCTCCTACCTATTCACAGGCCAACAGTCATATGTGTCTGACATGCGTCTGCCGCATGTAAACGTCCCACAGAAAGGTCAAGCCATAGAGGTTCATTAGACGACAGTGACTTGCGCTCCTGGCCAGAATCTGGTCCCTGCGGTATATAATGAACACAATGACCGTATCAACACATGGTCTGCATGTTACTATTGCTTTCTGTAATATTACAAGTGTTTTAGGAAATAACAAAATAACTTTAATAAGCATAAAAATAAATGACTTTATTTGTTACATTGGAATAATAAATCTTCCTAGAGACCCACAATTCATTGATAAGATACACTTTGTGGAGTATGCACACTTTTTAGCTAGCCTTTACTTGCAACATTTACCTTAACTAAATTTACATGACTAAATTTACCCTGAATTCTGTGATTCCCCAGTAGAATCTGTGATATTACCCTTTTTACAACCAATTTCATGCTCTTATCCTCCAATAATCGTATAAATGCTCATTTTAGCCGTGTGATATTTATGAACAAGCAATGACCTGTAATCTACAAACGCTTGTCATTTTATTGTTCAAATGTGCAGGTAAATTTACCCGCGTCACTGAGGCATTTGCTAATGATTGTATTTAATGTAAGTCTATATACCAGATTTATTTATTGCCACTTTTGTAAATGATTGTTTTTATCGCTCTTGTGATTATGAAAATACTCCCTCTCTTTGACTGGCAAAACCCGTCAGTTAGGCAATTTATTATTTATGTCAAAGTTAAAGAATCTGACAAAATTGTAATGGATACGGTCTGCCTCTGTTTATCATATTCAGGACCATACGAGAGTGGCTTGATAAATCCACGTCCGATCCGTGTTTTCATCTCGTGGGCATTTTTGCCGTACGCCGTGATTGAACTCAGCCCAGTCGGGCCATAACACAGTCAGGGTAATGAACCTCGAGACAGCATAACGCCCGTTCTGAAATCTCATGCATGAAGGAACTGTCAGGCCATACCTCAGCCTCCAGTGTCATTTGTTATCGTTAATCCTTACATTTATGGCTGCAAATATCTTATTAGGAGGCGTGCCCGAGGTATTTCACTTTGACTCTAGGCTCTATGACATATTGATTAGACTGCCTGGATTGTGCGAACAAGCTCTAGACCTTGACTTTGGACACCTGCAAAGTATGAATATGTGCGTCCAGCTCATATTCAACATCCAGGGTAATTTTCCTGTAGGGGAATCAAGGGCAAGTCTGGCCTTTCAGATGGACCCTCAGAAACAGAGTGAGAGGTGGTCACAGTTTGCCACATCTGCCAATGACGAGTGAGAATGTTTACTGACCAGGCCATGAAGCTGTATTTTATGCAATACCTATTTAAACAAAAGTTTACTTTGGTTGGAGCAGTGGAATTGTGGTAAGTGTGGGTCCTATGGTGATGTGCTGTCGTGCTAATGGGAGACCAGGGTTCAAGGCCAGCTTGGGTCATGTTCCCATCCTGTGTGAACTTGTGAGTTCCTGCAATGTGCTGAATGCAGTCCTATTAAATCTTAAAAATGTAAAATTCAGTATGACAGACAGTAACACCATCTGCTTAAGCACACCATTCAGAAACTGACACCATACAAATCAACATCCACAAAAAAATAAAGACAATACATGCTTGCAGTACATATGACCAAAACATACTCGCTGCACCCTTTTTTAAGGAAAAGGGTGAACTGATCTTAACAAGGCATGCAAAATGCTTTTAGGTCTCAATTGGACGTTAAAAGCACCCATACACAGACATACATGTAAATTACACAGACATATATGTGTTGTTTTGGCATTAGTGAAGTCAGCCCACAAAGAGTGCATTCATCAAGTACTCTCCTTGTGATTATAGTACTTGGTGATGTCAGAGAAAAACAATCATGGTATTCCAGTGATTATTTAAGCTGGGTGTGATTCATGGTTAAAGAGTCTTAGAACGTAGATTCATACCACTCAGCAATGTGTCATCGTTATGATGTCATCTTTATGATGTCACTGCCTGGTAAGGGAAACCTCCTCATCAGGTCAGATTTAACATCACCAACAGCTATGATAGTTTGTTAATCCTCTTAACAGGAATATCTCACCCCAGACCATTGACTTACTTTCCTGCAATGACCACAGAAGGAGTTAGAAATTAGTAGAATGTCAAAGCTGTTGTTTTATATAAAATAATGTATGTCCCTAGTCCCCATCCACTTACAATACATAAAAAAACCCTGTGTTCATTCAGAAAAAGTCACATGTTTAGAATGATATAAGTAAATAAGAATTTTTATTTTAGAGTGAACTGTAAATTACTAAACCTTTAATACTTAATGATTGTTTTTTTAATGTGTTGCATTACTGTGTTTTTTTGCTATATGAGAGAGAGTAAAACAGCTTTTTAGCAATTGCTAAAAAAACATTTATTAAAAAGAGCAGAAGTAAGTAATTTCCTAATACGGGCTTTGCATTCTAACCTTCTAAAATAATCCTTCGCTGCTTTGAGGCAGTACTTCCTGTCACTGATACACCTGCAGTATTTCATATGGTAATAACAAAAGCTTTTAATTAATCCTCTGTTAGACTGATCGCATATAAATAAATTACCTGGTTGAGATGTCAGTAAGATTAATGGAACAACCAACAGACATACTA
Source organism: Ambastaia sidthimunki (assembly GCA_036877625.1). Lineage (NCBI taxonomy): Eukaryota > Metazoa > Chordata > Actinopteri > Cypriniformes > Botiidae > Ambastaia > Ambastaia sidthimunki. Next base: position 6,061 of record JAZGTK010007483.1, on the reverse strand, counting down.
TTTATGTAAATTGCATTATTACTCTCAGTAAACTCAAGACCTCCCTAATGGGTTTTGCTCACCTTTTAGTCATGAAGCCACAGAACAGAGATCAGATAGGCTGGGGGTTATTTTCCATCGAGATCTGGACCTTGGAGTCTTTTGCATTCCTGTGCATTGGTGTGCTAAATTACAGGGACAGACACATGCCAATTTACTGTATTGTTTCAACCCTGTTTTTTAACGCTGTGACACTGGGAATACTTTAGATAAAGCTTTTAATATAAATGATCTGGCTTTGATTGTGATGGATTGGATATGTAGAGACACTTTGCCTTCAAGGACAAAGAGGGATAAGTCATCATTCTGGGCTGCTTCATTACAGAAGGTGTTTTGTGAGTCCAATGGCACCTGTACCTTTAATAATGTAACCTAAATCCAATTTAGTGATACAGCAACAGTTCTAATTCACAAAAATCTGTTACTACATGACACAGAGGGTTCCTCTTAGAATCTTTGAAGTGACACAACCATTACCCACATTATTTTCACTTTTGATGTTAATATATTGATGTTATGTGAATTATGTGAATGTATGTGTTACGTGAATGTTATGTGAATGGCACAATATTTTGATCATTTTACCAGCTAAAATATGTCCACAATTGTATTTGCAAAAGGTCTATTTTCTTTATAAGGTCTAAGCTGCATTTTATATTGGTTATTCATTTTAGTTATAATTTTTAATTTGAAATCAGAAGCATTGATTATGTCACAGTTTAAGTGTTACTGTTTTAGGCTGATATACAGAATTCCCACTACTAAACATACCAGAACAATAATCAGGATATTGTGAGCAATTAGATTCATGATATTAAAAATGTAATGCCCTTCTATCACTGTAGTGGCAAAGGTTTCTCAAAAGCAGCTTTTTAAGCCTTAGGACCTGAAACAGTTTGAGTACGAGCAAACTGAGATGGTGTGGTTTGTAAGGTAAACCCATCCATTCTGTGTTATCACTTAACTTACTAGCAGTATAATTTACTGATCAAACATGAACAATTTGTTACTCAAGAGTGTGTAAACAAGAAAAAACTATCCAAAGGATCCCCCTTAACTTTCAGATCACTTTGGCTGACCCTCAGATGCACTAGCTGTATTGCTGAAGTATGATCTTTCTCATAGTGTTTTGGCTTCAGTGTGCTGAATTTCAATAAACACTGCAAAGTGACCCGGCAGGACAAACCTGTAGACAGTGTAATAAGCCTGTGGTAGGATTAATGAGCCACCCATGGCATTATTTGTTATGTTATATATCTTATTGATTGCATTGTCTTTGATCTTTGCATGGACTTTCTGCCGGGCCCTAGTACGGTTCACGTTCTTGGTAGACACCAAAGGTTGAGCGGGGAAAACATGCAGTGCATGATATTCTCCTTGAGGACAACGTGGCAAGACATTTGTTTGGTGCTTAGTACATTAAAAAAACTGACAATGCAACAGATCATAAATGCTCCTGCAGTGTTCCAATTAAAACAAGCGAGGGTATCTGTGAAGTGTAAATGAGAAATAAGTTGTGTTTTCCATTACAATATAATGAAAAGTCAATAATAACGATTTACTTAGCAGGGGGAAGTTCACAAAGTGAAAAAAAGGCAGTCCTTGGATCAGCAGGCAAAAGTAACAAGGAAGGCTTAAAGGAATACTCCACCCAAAAATGAAAAATGGCAAATCACTCACCCTCAAAGCATCCTAGGTGTACATGAGTCATGACTTTCTTGTTTTAAGCAGAACACAATTAGAGTTATATTAAATAACAACCTGGCTCTTCCCAGCTTTATAATAGCATTAAATAGTGCTCAGAATTTTGAAGCTCATGAACCATCCACTCATCCAACCTCTTCAGGGGGTTAATAAATGCTTTTTAAGCCAAACAATTAGTTTGTGAAAGAAAACAATTATTATTTAAAGCAAAATAGCATGTTTGAATGTAAACATCTGTATGAAAGACTACACCATACATGGCAGCACACCAGCTTCACCTCAATAATGGCGAATCTCATTGGTTCATGGCTGCATGTTTCGTCACTATGGTAGTCACAAGACACGCAACAACGATAGACACACACACACACACACACACATATATATATATATATATATATATATATTTATATATATATAAAACATTTAAACAAGACCTGTTAACAATTACAATCTATATAATTGGCTCAGCTCACCTGGTCTCCACAGCTCCCTGAAAATTACACTTTTATTTCTTAAGATTTTAACTTTACACTTACCAAACTAAACAATGAGATGGTTGTGTGAGATTTTAACTTTAACAAAGAGATGGTTATGAATTTCAGTCTGGATTTCAATACAGAAAGATTTCTCATATCTGATGTAACTGAAAATGTGAAACACTTTCAAGCATAAAAGCAGCTCATGATAAGAAAAATCCAACTTCAGAGATTTTCCAAGATCGACATCATAAAATAAACAGCTTTCAACTCGAATTCACAGAAATGAAGAGAGAAATAAGAGTGAGAACTGTGGTAAAGAAAGAGAGAGAGGGAGACAGATGAAGCGAGAAAACAATGCAAACGAGCATATGAATATTAATAAGAAAACAAAGACCCTTTGAATGCTTGTATTCCTGTAGTGTATTTATGATAAATGAGGGCCTCAGTGGCGTGTGTCAAGGTCTCCTGACCGACAAATAGCAGGCTAATGACAAATCTCAAAAACATATGCTAATAAAGCTCTTACAATGCATTGCAATCTCTGACCTTTGGGATATAACCCTAAAGGGCAACATGAGAGATGCCAAATTTCAAAATCTAACTGGAATTATTCCCTTTGAGTTACTGTTGTGTGCTGCTAGTTTTCACCAAACAAGTAATAAACATTAAATGTTACTAACATATCATGTCAATAATATAAATTGAGTTTAATCTGATAGTTTGTTGTATTTTTTTGTTAAAGAACACTGTACCCATTTCGGTTACATTCGGCTATACACAGTTTTTTCCTCTGTTGATGTTTTTTACAAACATGAACAGAAATGTATATTCTCAATCTAGAGTGCATTTGATTGGTCAAACATTTGGGAATGCCTGTTAGTTTAAGATGAGTCATCATTTCCAGGAAGAGAAAGACTATAATTTTGGATACACTTTATTTTAAGGTGTCTTGGCTACAGTTTAATTACACATTATAATTAATTATAAGTAACTATATTAATTTTCAAATTAAACTCTTTGCTATATCTGCCCATGCTAAATATCATGTATAAAAAATGTTCAAGATTTCCTAATGTGCTGCTTTTCTGTATAATGTGGCCAAGCTGACTGCAACACCTGAAAGAGGGAAGCTGTTGTCTTTCACCCTATTAGACTCCAATGCCCACCCGTCTTAGACAACCAATTACAGTTGCCTGTAGCCCAAAATCAGCTCCCTCTGCTGAAACAGAACCACAGCTGACACCAACATTGGCATAAATGAAGCATAAATTCCTATACAAGAAGCCTCCTGAACTTTTGACAATTTGCTACAAAAGTTAGGGAAAACAAATTGCCACTACTATGTAGATGAGTTTAAATATATGGAAAGAGAAACTAAAGCATTGATTAAAATTGAAAGAGGCAGGTTATGTTTCTGAAAATCACTAGCATGAACTACATTGTTTCTTAAACTACAGTTAAAAAATATTTTCTTATCTATAGTCTTAGGTCTATACTTAGACTGTGGTATTATTTTTTACAATGCTTCCTGTACATTATTTTGAGTTTCACAATACACATATCCAGAGCACATGACCTTCCATAATGGCCACATCCAAACGATAAACGCTCCCACCTTAGTAATAACCACAGAGACCCCAATCCAGTCTGAATCAGCACATGAATTCACAGCTATCAAGACAGAAATGTCAAGCTTTCCTCCTGTCTTCACACCCTCATCCCCATAGCAACCAGGTTCTAGAACCCAGGCCATCATTAGTCTGCTAAAACTTTGACTAGATGTGATAGCTTAGTTAATCCTGTCCTACCTCAGCCCAACACCCTGAAGCCCTGTCAGACATAAATGATGTCTGCAGTGGCAATCTCGATTGCTTATAGCCCCCGGGGTGGAGTGAGAGATTCTTTAGACTAAGCAGTACCATCCTGTGGGGTCACACCAGACCTCCACTGCAGACAGGGTGACTGATGAACACAGTGATGGACTGCTTAGCATGGACCTTCCACCTGCCCTCCACCAATCCCCATTATTCCAAAAGCTTTGGCTGGATATATAAAACAAATAAAATTATAATACCCTGGAACTGATTGCCACTTTTTTTCTAACAAAACATAAGGTTACATTCACTATAAATTCCACCTTCTCAAAATCATGCATTATGCTTTGTCTTGTGGTTTCAAGAAATGTTAGTTTTCCAACAGCAGTCATTTGACAACCCTTGAAAATGCCCTGAAAATGCATTTTTGAGTCACCCTCTGCCCTGCTTTCTGACATTGGATCAACCAAGACATTTTTTCAGTCCTAGATCAGCACACTGATCTCCTACTAAACATCTTCTCCACTACCTTTCTTCTACATTTGAGGAATTACAGGTTGGAATTTAGTCAACCATCAAACTTAACTCGAACAATCTGCTTGACCTAAAAAATCTGTCCAATACAAGCCAAAACTCCATCTCATTTTGATTCCTGGATCTATGTGTGTATCATTTGAAATGCTGCTTCCAATAACTGAATTTATATCTCTGAAAACTACTTTACATGGTTACTGTATGTCATTTTTTCACATTTAGTCTATTCCAGTCACAAATTATCTTGGGCAGATCATTGGTTAAAGCTTAAACATTTGTTTAAGATGAATTCTGTCTTCACCTAAATGTTAAATAATAAATGTTCTATGTTAGAGTATGTTGTCTCCTTTCACAATACAACAAAAAGTCTATCCCATATAACTACCCCATCCTACACTTAACAGATGACTACATGAAGTAGTTAAAAAGTGTTTTTCAGCGTTTGTTATGTCTTATCTTGCTTGAGGCACCAAGCGAGCCAGAACTGCCACTGTTTCTCTTTTAGCCCAACTGTTTTAAATGAGTAGAATAACCCCTGACTGAGATGTTTACAGTCAGAACTGTTATTCAGATCTCTACTGTAATTTACTTCCAGCTCAAATAAATGCTGTTTCTTCCTCCCCAAGCCCTGATCTCTGATCGCATGCAGTGGTTTGGTTTAATGAGCTGATTCTGGTGCAGAGAGCTAATTTTGTTAATATAAATAGACCTTTTAATATACAGTACATCATGGTTTGTTGAACATAATGTTCTCAGTGGATACATCTTCTGAGCAAGCATAGCTGGCTTTGATTATGAATTTACTCTCATCTTCTGCAGTACAAAATACTCTAATATCAGCATTTCCACTTCGGTCTGTTTTGTCACAAAAAAGTTTTACAAACAATTACTTGTGTGAAAAAGAAGCCAAAGTGCATTTGTTTAGAGGTATAATTAAGGTCTATTATACAGTGCAAACAGTTTACCTCCAGTTTTTGTATTTTACCTTTTAATATTTTATGTCAGACAGTTCTGTACTGTACTGTAGGTTGTAATGGGTTAGTTTACTTGGCTTATATTTTCCAAAACTACTAATAGGTGTAATACACCTATTAAGGGTAAATTTCCTAAACACTATGTTACTTAATAAAAGAAAAAAACAAAATTCTGCAGAATGTAATCTGTATACTAATGATTGTAATCCTACACATTATCTGATTATTTTGACTCAAAATTATATCTGCTCTCAACAGATGGTAATATGGTTCCTATAATTAGCAAACACATGGCTAGGATCGCTTTATTTCTGCAAAGTAAAACTGACATATTTTGCATATAGGAGCCAAAAACTAACATGAGTCTGGCAATGGAGAAATCAGCTTGGCAGGGTGTTCTGTGGCAGTGGAGAGCTTCTGTTTGTTAATTCAGCTGTCTCTGAATCCTTTATACTGTTTCTTTCTGTATCCCACTATAAGATTCATCTGAAATTATCCTGAGCTGCCAGCCTAT
>JAZGTK010007482.1:7710-19330 GCA_036877625.1 Ambastaia sidthimunki | reverse complement strand
GAAGGCATACAGTAATAACCTCTAGACTACATATGATTTAAGAAAGAATTTTTAAAATATAATTATATATATATATATAATTATATAATATATACAAAATATAATTATATATATATATATATATATTTACTTGCACCACCTACCAGCAGCACAATGTGGAGTCTGTGTGATATTGGGAGAAATGTGCTGCACATACATCTTTTTATAAATGTTTGGGCTACTCCTAGATCATAGCAGCTCATAAACCAGATGTTGCCTTTAAGAGAGAGTCAGCTTAATACAAATTATAGCCTGGCCAGCCTGTCACCAAAGATGTAAGGGACCCTGTGTAGGAAGACTTACTCAACCCCAAGACATACAAAAGGAGCTAGCAGACAGACTGACTGCAACCACTTAAAACTACTGTCCTTTAATGAAGCTCTGGGGAAGAGAGAGATTCACTATACTGAGGGACTTACTTTGTGTTTAATCCAAAAACAGCAGGTGGACAGATCACTAGCTGCTACCGTGCCACAACACGCCCCTTTTGCCAGACAGAAGGTGGAAAGGCTGAGGACCCTGTATCATCCCTCTGCCAGAGGGGGAGGGTTTAATTCCACCGACCTAAAAATGATGGCCAAGGAGTTGCTAGAGGTGAGATTTCATGAATCTCATGTTCAGCAATGATAGGCTGACTATCACAACACGGGAGACTATAGGCACTCTTCCAGCCAGAGAAGCTTCAGGAGAGATAAGGGCCCAAACTGACTCTTATTCTGACCCTTAGGACCGACCTGCCCTACAAGGGTAGCCATAAAAGGTTGAATACTCTCACTCAAAAAATGCGGTCCCAGAATAACACTGAACTTCTAAAAATATACAAGGCGAGATTTGGCTGAGAAACATACTGGCAAGCAAACTCTTCCTTGAGAGAAGTAAAGGAATTGGAATAATGGTTCCCCTCCTTACCTCATGAGAGAGTGTTACAGCTCTCACGCAGAGTGTGGCTGAGACAATGAAATGAACCATTAGTCAAGGGGAGCTTGCCAGTAATGAGCAGTAACGACTTCTCAGCACAGTAATTCTCTATAGAGCTTATACGGGACTGCCTACCAAAGATGACAGAACCCTCGAAATAAGGTTTGGCAGCACAACTGCATTGCAGATTGAGCAAGTGATTGTAACAGTGAGCTAACAAACCCATGAGATTATGCAGAAAATTTTAAATAGGCCACCATACATGAATGGTCAAGTATTCAGGGCCTGTATAAGTGCTTATGCAACACTACAGGGCATTGAAATACAGAAGGAGTGGGACTGGGCAATTTCCTCACTCCTGTGCCCACCGGCCATTGGCATCTTGCCTCTGTTCTAGGCATTGCGTGATGCCTGCGTTCTGCCCAGTAAGGGGGTGACACTCTGCTTCCGCATTGCTTCCAGTACTCAGACATAGGCAAGCCAGGTATAGGGGAAGAACTGGACAGCCACAAGAAATGATTCTCAAAGGCCTGAGACAGCTTTAAACATCTCAACCAGCATCTGTACAGATTTGCAAAAGCAAACTCAACAGGCAAGACCAGCAAATCAAGGGGAAATCTCCATTTCCTTGATTTCATCTGCACTGTGGCCATCATAACTGGCATCAGGTGAAAACCTCTTCCCCTGATCCAAGTCCCTGAGCAGGTTAGCTTGATTTCCATGTATTACGGCCATCATATTAATGAGACATGACGTGATGCAACTGGCAGAGCCTGCATGGATGAAGCTCTGCTCCCAGAGTGATCATGCAACAGTGTCTTGTTAACAAGAGGCATCACTGCATGTCCATATAATTTGCTTTCCAAGATTTGCTTTCCATGTAAAATTGCTTTCACTGAGCCTCAGCAGTGGCAGGACCTCCATTGACTGGCTGTAAAGAAGCTCCACTGACTGGCTAAACCCTCGGTTTACCCAGGCAGACAACCTGCCAGAGGGCTTCTTTAGTCAGAAGCCCTCTTAATGCGCGCACCAGCGTGCAGGTTTCTCACCCAGGCAAACAACACAGAATTTGCTCATGTGCTTAGGTGTCAGAATTTCTGACACTAAGGCACCTACTTTCTAATGTTCCTTGCCCAAGAACAACAAAAAATGGCTCCTGTATATAACAATATTACCGTCTACAGGAGTGCTTAAGAAAGCATTCTTAAATAAAAATACTTAAAATACACTTAGCCAGTATTTGCAGACAGCGTCCAACAATTTTTAGAAACATACTAATTTATACTATAAGCTGAGAGCATCCATGAAACCCACTATTTTAAACCTGTTATTTATGCATTTAGCCTAATTTTGCTCTATCACATAAACCAAAAGTCTTTCTTGATCTGAGAACACACATATACTATCCATCTATTCATACTTTTTGAACAATCTCTAACCTACGTGCAGGACTCCAATGGTAAGTACAGTTTGTTTTATTATTAAACCTGAGACAAACTCCTATATGAACCTCTAGACCGCTAATGAAAAAAGCATGAATAAACCTGCTATATATTCTTAGCAGGCTGCTGATGTCAAAGTGTGACCTACAATATTAACCAAATTACTAATATGATTTAGGATGAGTTGGCTCAGATTTTTCAAATCGTAAACTCTTTGTCCACTACATCCATCTATTCTCTAAACCTGCTTGTCCTCTTGATAATTGCCCGCATCTTTCTACTATCTTCTACTACTGTTCTTTTTTTCTGCTACATATAACCAGACACTCTACATAATAATGATATGGCCTGTTCCTGAGCAGAGAGAGACCTACAACATTGACAAAGCTTGAGCTGACTGCTTTCACAGATTCCGTGATTGTTAAACCAACATAGCCTAGCTCTAAGCCACATGCTGGCTGAACAGCAGTCAACCACAAACTCCAGTAGTGGCACATAAACTGAGAGCAAACATACTGTTCTACAATTAATTTGAGTGGACCTACCACCAATTTACTGGACTAAGACCCTGCAATAAAATATATCTGAATTAAGAAAGCATTGTGTATGTATATATATATGTATATACTGTATGTGTGTGTGTGTATATATTTGGTGTTTATATGTGTGTTTGTTTTTATATTTCAGTCAACTACATATTGACAATATTACTAACCTGCATAACAATAACTGATATACTACTTTAATAATACTATGGTGCTGTATGTCCATTGATCTATATACTAGTCTGAAACTTTGTGGATCCACAGACTACATTATTGTTAACTTTCTACATATACCTACAGCCTAATCTGACAAATTCAGTGAACACTATCAACTGAAAGATCATCATCTAAGATCAGCATAAAACTGTCAAGCAAGCGATGGAGTGTTGTTTTTGCTGTGCAACGTAGCGAAAACAATAATGAGAGCCAATAAGCGGGTTGCTGCTGTACTGCAGTCTAAGAAATTAACAGCTTCAAATGAACAGAAAAAAACAAAACGTGTGAAACGCGTTTCTTAATTAATGACATTGTCGAGCAGTGTAAAAGCACGAAACAAGGTTGTTTCACAAGGGAAGCATTTTAGAACAACACCAGGTATAAATCAGACGAAATGTACGTTATCGTTTCTAAACTGATTTCTTTCTTATATAGCATAGAGCAATAATGGATTTAGTAAGAACAAGCGTTTCTTAAGTGATTCCTGCTTGTTAAGCTTCCCACAACTATGAAAACAAGTATTAAGAACAAGTAAGCGCTCACAGGCGAAGTTAACGCTTTTGTGTAAAACAGCATAAGAAACAGACAAATTTGATCATAAAAGCGGTGGGCAAGGTTAGTGTACTCTTCAATTTAATGCATTTTAACTCAATGCATTTTATTTGCAGTGTTGTCGATCAGTGTATATATATATATACACATACATNTATAGTTCTATACTCTCTCTCTCTCTCTCTCTCTCTCTCTTCCTCCCTTAGTTCAAGTAGTAGACTGTGATTTGGTCAGGAATAAGCAAGAATTTTAATATAATAGGTTAACAGTAGTCTGGGTAGTCTGGGGTGCACTGTCAGTGTCATGGCCACTCTTTGCTGTTTATATTGTCCTTTTATATTACATAACATCATGCAATTTCTATTTCGTGAGTAAAAATCAGGTGGTGTCCTGATTTTAGTAAACCCACTTCTTCCCCAGAGCTCCATGAAAGGTTTTAAGGTTAAAGCACTTGTAGTCAGCTGTCTGTTAGCTCCCTTGGATTTGTGGCTCACTTTACAGCTCCTCCACTCCCCATGGAGCTCAAAGGATAGTTGTTCAAATGAATGCAGCTAGTGTTTTCTAACTGCCCTTGGAATAATGATCCCATGGCTAGAGTAGTAATCTGCTATCTCTCGAGCTCAGCCTAGCCTTTATGCAGCTAAGTGCCTTTAAGCTTTAAGTGCCTCGCTTGGGGTGCATGCTGACACTAGGCCTGAAGACATGTTCGAAACCCATATGGGACACCTCCGGCTGTTAGCAGGGCTATGCATTTAAGCAATGTTAGCTACAAAAGGTCCTCCCCTCCCCATAAAGTTTGGTCTGAAGCCATCTCTTTACTAGCTCCCCTTGATTGTCAGTCCTCAGGGTTGAGTGTGTCTGGCACCCTCACTACGGAGGGTCATTCACTCCTTTGGTGACAGGCTTGGGAGGCTATTGTTTGCGTTAATTTGACTGTTTCAAAGCCAGCATGTGGCTCATTTCAAGTTCACTTGGGAAGGGAATGTCTTCCGTTATGTATGTAAAATTTCCCAGACAAAGGAATGGGGGTGCTCAGTTACATAACAGACAGATGTTTTATATTTTAATGCTTTGTCAGGAGAGTAGTTCCCTGGAGTTTCATAAAGGCATATATTGCTGGCCCCAAAGCCCTATATTCGAATCCCACATTGAACACCTGTGTATAGTGGTAGACAATATGGGCAAGATTTTATGCAGCTGGAACAGTGTTGCATGTTGTTAGTGTTTGTTATTGCATTGTACCTATAGTGATTGGGTTTCAACATGGCATTTACATTTTAGTATGCCTTTTCAGACAGTAAGTTGTTTGGAGGTTTAAAAATGTGTTTTATTGATTGATTTTATATGTACACAAATAAATATACACACATATATACACATATAAATACACACACACACATACACACATATATATAATCAATCAATATGTATGGGAAACAATAGATGAGTTTATGTTTGCTGTCAACTCAGTTCAATTACACCTAGACCACGGTTTGGGATAAGGTAGTCTCAGGGTGCACTCTTCTCAAGCTTAGTATGTAAGTCAATACTGTAGGTCACTCTTTGCTCAGGAGGTCTTCATGTATATTTGGTACTTTCATATAAGATCTTGAAGAAGTGAATTTCTGAAGCTCTACTCTCCACCTTCTTGGATATCCTTTTTGAGTGTGTTTGATTAATTATAGGCCTAATTCTTATTCCAATCAATATACTTACAAATCATCAAGGTCAAAGTCAAAGTGGAGTTTATTGTCATTTCAGCCATATACAAGTACATAGTGAAACAAAACAATGTTTCTCCAGTACCAAGGTGCTACAATACAAACAGAACAATAAAAAACTAGAATATACAACATATACAAAAAATATATGTATAATATACATGTTGCACACAGTGCAAACAGACAGCACAAGACAGTAACGCAGACCAATACACAGTTCTATATAAAAGTGATTGTAGTGATTGTGTAAAGTGTCGGTAGTATTATTAAAAATAATAAAATGGCAGTAGTATAATTTGTCACGAGTTATTTTGTGTTTAGCAGCCTGATGGCATGGGGGAAAAAACTCTTGCGAAATTCTGGTCGCGAGGGACCGAATGCTTCTGGACCGTTTACCAGATGGCAGGAGGGTGAAAAGTGTGTGTGAGCGGTGTGTGGGTTCTTCCACAATGCTGGTGGTTTTGTGGATGCAGCGTGAGGTGTAAATGTCTGTGCCAGAGGGAAGAAAGACCCCGATGATCTTTTCAGCTGTTCTCACTATCCGCTGCAGGGTCTTGCGGTCCGATACGGTGCAGTTCCCAAACCAGGCAGTGATGCAGCTGCTCAGGATGCTCTCGATTGTCCCTCTGTAGAACACAGTGAGGATGGGGGGGTGGGAGATGTGCTTTCCTCAGCCTTCTCAGAAAGTAAAGGCGCTGCTGGCCTTTTTTTGTTGTGGAACTGGTGTTGAGCGACCAGGTGAGGTTCTTCATCAGGTGAACGCCAAGACACTTGGTGCTCTTTACAATCTCCACAGGGGAGATCTGTGGGAGATCTCCACACGCTGATGTTTAACGGAGAGTGGTCTCTCTATGGTCTCTTCTGTAGTCAAAGACCATCTCTTTAGTTTTGTCTTCGTTCAGAGACAGGTTGTTGTCTCTACAACAGTAAGTTAGCTGTTTCACCTAGTCTCTGTATGCTGACTCATTGTTCTTGCTGATGAGACCCACCACGGTCGTGTCATCGGCGAACTTAATAATGTGGTTCGAGTCAGCAGAGTGAACAGCAATGGACTGAGAACACAGTCCTGGAGGGTGCTATTGATGGCATCGTATGTTGAGCGGTTGGGGCGGTGAGCGAATTACAGGTGCAGCAGGGTCTTAATGTGCCTCAAGACAAGCCTCTCGAAGCACTTCTTGATGACAGGTGCAAGTGCAATTGGACGGTAATTATTGAGGCAAGACACTGAGGACTTCCACCCCGCCCTGTACGCGCCGAGGATGTTTGTGTAAACAAGATCCAGTGTGTTTTTCCCCCTCTTTGCAAAGTCCACCTGCTGATGGAATTAAGGGAGAACTGACTTGTGATTTGCATGACTGAAATCTTCAGCAACAAGAAACAGTCCATCCGGGTTAGAGATCTGCAGATCGCTAATAGTCCCATACAGTTCGTAGGGTGCATCACCGGCCTTGGTGCTGGGTGGAATGTAAACACTGATAATGAACACAGTAATAAATTCCTGTGGTAAATAAAAAGGTCTGCATCTAACAGTCACAACCTCCAACAGCGATGAGCAGTAACTGGAAACTAGCATATTCCAATCAATATATATCCTCCAAGTAATTAAAGTGATTTGAATAAATCTTCATCTTTTTATGCTATGACTAATGTCATAACTTTATCCTAACTGCACTTTGTATAAGACAGCACATCTTATCATCATGATTTTAGTCTTTTCCCAAACATGCCATAGAGCTCTAAATATTTCAACCTTGACGTAGTGTGTTTGTGTGTCCTCAGTTTATTGTTACAGGCAGTGAATAGCTTTGGAGATGTGAACAATGTGGAAAAATGATCATATTTGGAAGAATGGGATAAAGATGGGTCCAACCTGTGACCTTATTGGGTCAGTCTGTACCTAAACTCGGACCCCATGCTGTCATACCGTTCATTAAAGAAGATATGCTCTGAACTAAATATCCATGTGTGGAAATTCTCTTAGTTTATCTAAGCTTAACCAATCAGAATCACGAAGTTTGACATAATGACACAGTTCTATTGTCTCTGTTAAATTATTAGAACTTCTGTATTATATGTGTGAGCAGAGCGGCCTGGGAATTCCATGCTGAGTGTTGAAGCTGACTACTGCAAAGACAAAAAGTGTATTGCAAAGACTTTTCTTCATTAAATATTATTTTATTGTTGCATCTATGATTTCTGGTCTTCATTCGTCATAACTGATCAATGGGTCTTAACTGCAAAACCCCTACAATCCATAGCATGTCAGATGAAAGCCCCTGCCCCTGATCCAAGTCCTTCAGCAAGACATGCCTGTATTACGGCCATCATGTACAGCACAGCACCCGCCTGAACTGCTGTTGCATATGTTTATGGCATTCAGTTTCGACACGAGACATGAAACACGAAGTGATCCAGTTGACAGAGTCTGCAGGGATGAATTTAAGGCACCCTGCATCATTACCAGCCAGGAATCGTTGGTCGAGCCAGCCACGAGTGGTTGGCTTCTCGCACATGCAAGACATGACCTTCAAGAGCTCTTCATATGTGGGAACGGGATGGTTGGGAAATCTCTCCTATGATCTTGCCTCCCCAGCCACATCTGTGTGTCTTGGCTTGCTGGCAGCAGGATGATATTCAACAGATCAGATGAAAGCTTTAGCAGGGCAGCAAGAATGATATTCTGCAAGATCAGTTTTCTTTCGAGAGTGAGCAGTGGCAGGACCCCGTCAAATTTACTGAGACTTTTTAAACTTCTTTGCAGCTAGATCCACTGGCGCTTTGACACAAGAATAACAGAAAAAAGACAAAATAGATGCTGACATGCTCCACAGGTGCCTCCGCAGGTGCATCTGATGCACATCAAGCCGTGATGCGGGCCAAAAAAGTAAATATATATAGTATAATGGTAGACATTTATTGTATGATGGTAGTATTCTCCAAAGCAGTGAGCGGAGTCTGATATTGACCCATAAACTGAGTTTGAATTGAGTGCACCCACAGGCGCCACTACTGTCAACCTATATACCTGTAGCCTAATTTTGATACTCCTAGATCATAGCAGCTCATAAGCCAGACGTTGCCTTTAAGAGAGAGTCAGCTTAATACAAATTATAGCCTAGCCAGCCTGTCACCAAAGATGCAAGGGACGCTGTGTAGTGAGACATACTCAACCCCAATAAATCCAATAGGAGCTAGCAGACAGCTGACTGCAACTACTCAAAACTACTGTCCTTTAATGAAGCTCTGGGGAACAGAGAGATTCACTATAGTGAGGGACTCACTTTGTGTTTAATCCAAAAACAGCAGGTGGACAGATCACTAGCTGCTACCATCTCATAACATGCTGCCCCCTTTGCCAGCCAGAAGGTGGAAAGGCTGAGGATCCTGTATCATCCCTCTGCCAGAGGGGGAAGGTTTAATTCCACCGACCTAAAAATGATGGCCATTACCAAGAGCTGCCCTCACCAGGTGCCCTAGGAGTTGTTAGAGATGGGATTTCATGAATCTCATGTTCAGCAATGATAGGCTGACTATCACAACACGGGAGACTAAAGGCACTCTTCCGGCCAGGAGAGTTAAGAGCCCAAATTGGCTATTACCCTGACCATTAGGACCTGCCCTACAAGGGTAGCTATAAAAACTTGAATACTCTCACTCAAAAATGCGGTCCCAGAATAACACTGAACTTCTAAAAATATACAAGGCGAGATGGGCTGAGAAACATACTGGCAAGCAAACTTTTCCTAGAGGGGAGTAAAAGAATTTGAATAATGGTTCCCCTTCTTACCTCATGAGAGAGTGTTACAGCCCTCACGCAGAGTGATGCTGAGACAATGAAATTGACCATTAGTCAAGGGGAGCTCACCAGTTATGAGCAGTAACGACTCCTCAGCACAGTAATTCTCTATAGAGCTTATCTGAGGACTGCCTACCAAAGATGACAGAAACCCTGAAATGAGGTTTGGCAGCACAACTGCATTGCAGATTGCGCAAGTGATTGTAACAATGAGGTAACAAGCCCATGAGAGTACGCAGAAAATGTTAAATAGGCCACTATACATGACTGGTCCAGTATTCAGGGCCTGTTTAAGTGCTTATGCAACACAACAGGGCAGTGAAATACAGAGGGAGTGGGACTGGGCTATTTCCTCACTCCTGTGCCCACCGGTCATTGGCATCTTGCCTCCTTTCTAGATATTGTGCGATACCTGCGTTCTGCCCAGTAAGGGGGTGACACTCTCCTTCTGGCATTGCCTCCAGTACTCAGACATAGGCAAGCCGGGTACAGAAAAAGACTTGGACAGCCACAAGAAAGGATTCTCAAAGGCCTGAGACTGTTCTGAACTTCTCAACCACCATCTGAACAGATTTGCAAAAGCAAACTCAGGAAGGCAAAACCAGCAAATCAAGGGGAAATCTCCATTTCCTCGATTTCAACTGCACTCCTTCATAGATGTTTACGTGACCATGGCATCAGGTGAAAACCCCTTTCCCTGATCCAAGTCCTTGAGGACGTTAGCTTGATTTCCATGTATTACGGCCATCATATCAATTAGCCCAGAAGTGATGTAACTGGCAGAGCCTGCGTGGATGACGCTCTGCTCCCAGAGTGATCACGCAACAGTTGTTAATGGGAGGCATCACTGCATGTCCATATAATTTGCTTTCCAAGATTTGCTATCCATGTAAAATTGTGCCTCAGCAGTGGCAGGACCTCCATTGGCTGCCTGTAAAGAAGCTCCACTGGCTGGCTGAACCCTCAGTTTACCCAGGCAAACAGCCAGCCAGTGGAGCTTTTTTAGTCAGAAGCCCTTTTAATGCGCGCACAAGCATGCAGGGTTCTCACCCAGGCAAACAACACAAAATTTGCCCATGTCTTTAGGTGTCAGAATTCCTGACACTAAGGCACCTACTTTCTAATGTTCCTTGCCCAAAAACAACAAAAATGGCTCCTGTATATAACAATATTAACCTCTACAGGAGTGCTTAAGAAAGCATTCTTAAATAAAAATACTTAAAATACACTTAGCCCAGTATGAGCAGACAGTGTCCAACAATTTTTAGAAACATACTAATTTATACTAAGCTGAGAGCATCCATAAAATCCACTATTTAAAACCTGTTATTTATGCATTTAGCCTAATTTTGCTCTATCACATAAACCAAAAGTCTTTCTTGATCTGTGAACACACATATACTATCCATCTATTCATACTTTTTGAACTATCTCTAACCTACATGCAGGCCTCCAATGGAAAGTACAGTTTGTTTTATTATTAAGCCTGAGACAAACTCCTATATGAACCTCTAGACCTCTAATGAAAAAAGCATGTATAAACCTGCTATATATTCTTAGCAGGTTGCTGACGTAAAAATGTGACCAACAATATTAACCGAATTACTAGTTTGATTTAGGATAATAAAAAATTAAAGGAATTCATTGCTGTGTCACAACCCTATGTCCTGAATTCCTAAACCCACAGAAGAGCTCATAGATATACAATTTTGTTGGCTCAGATGTTTCAAATCATACACTTTTTGTCCCCTACACCCATCCTTTCTCTAAACCTGCTTGTCCTCTTGATGAGTGCCCGCATCTTTTTACTATCTTCTACTACTGTTCTTTTCCTGCTACATATAACCAGACTATTCCAAATCTGAGAAAGCATTCTTACATAAAACAACTCTACATAATAATGATATGGTCTGTTCCTAAGCAGAGAGAGACCTACAACATTGACAAAGCTTGAGCTGACTGCTTTCACAGATTCCATCATTGTTAATCCAACATAGCCTTCCTCTAAGCCAAATGCTGGCTGAACAGCAGTCAACCACAAACTCCAGTAGTGGCACATAAACTGAGAGCAAACATACTGTTCTACAATTAATTTGAGTGCACCCACGGACTACCACCAATTTACAATAAACTCCTCTACAATAATCTAAGGTAGACTCAATGCATTAAAACACATTTGAATTAAGAAAGCATTGCATATATATATATATATATATATGTGTATGTATGTATGTATGTATGTATATACAGTACAGACCAAAAGTTTGGACACACCTTCTCATTCAAAAAGTTTTCTTTATTTTCATGACTATGAAAATTGTAGATTTACACTGAAGGCATCAAAACTATGAATTAACACATGTGGAATTGTATACATAACAAAAAAGTGTG
>JAZGTK010007481.1:0-19332 GCA_036877625.1 Ambastaia sidthimunki | reverse complement strand
TATAATATTACTTTATATAATAATAATATTAAAAAGAAATAATAATATTTATTTTGCATTAATTAATATATATATAAACAATTCCCATATTTCCATTTAAAGTTAAAACATAGTGTTAATTAGTTTACTAATATTTTTTAATGTGGAAAAAATATTGATAAAGAATGAGTAGGTGATCCTAAACTTTTCACCGATTTCATACAATTTTGAATAAATGGTTTTTGTCTGACTCTGTTTTAGGAGTTTTTTTACGAGATCACGTTCAGTGAGTTATCCACAAAGACATTAGAAGTAACCGTCTGGGACTATGATTTGGGGCGGTCCAATGATTTCATTGGTGAGTAACAATTTATCACTCTTTGTAAACCTCAGATACATAATCGTTACTTTACATCAAAACGTATAAATGACATAAACAAACTGCATGTATTATGTAAGCTGACATAACGTGGACCACATGCTATTCAGCTTAATTCTGTCTGGGTCTGGCAGGGGGCGTGTCTTTGGGATGTCACTCACAGGGTGACGCCCTTCAGCATTGGATAGACTGTCTCAAAAATAAAGGCCAGAAGGTTGAACGTTGGCACACGCTTGCCAATGAACTGCCAGGATCAACAATTTAACAGCACTGAGGATTTAACCTGAAACATTATTTGTCTCGTGCACTTGTTTACATTTCACAACTAAAATATAACGACTTCTCTACATATGTCCTTATATAAGAGTCCTGAACTGCATTTTTACTGCAGTCTCATGCTTTATATGGAGTTTTCTGAGCAATCTATGGTGTCGTTTACACGTGTACTGTATGTTTACAACTGAAAATTAGTTTCTACAATTCTAAATGAATATATTTGTGTTCAATGCAATAACTTGTGACTTGCCGTTGCAATAAGACACTATAGATTTTAACAATGCTTCCTTCATTGTTTAATTCCTACATCATTTTATAAGCTTTACTGTTTAAAGAAACTGCTTTTGCATGACTTCCTGTTGATATTGTTCTGTATTTATTTATGTATGGAAATTGAAGAATGTCAGTGTAATGTTTTATGTGTTGTAACTTGTTTATGAATTCAATCTTTTGTGTTATTTTTGTGAATGATATTAGCTCTCTGTTGCCACATTCTGACTTATCACATCTTTACTACATTTTTGACTGTTCATTTTTTAAGATAAAAAATGTATTTATTAATATTTTTATATGTTTTTCCATGTATCCCTAATTTATTTAGTTCAATGAGACATGCTGTTGTTTATATGACATTTCTGATGAATAAAATACTAACAATAATATTTGAACACTATTAATAATTAAGTGCATATTTGTAAAGCAGCTGTGACCTGGAACAATGCAGGAATGTTTGACATTCTTCATTTATGAACTTGGTTTTGTCTCTTTAATAACAAAAGAAATAATAATAAATGTTTCAAACGTGATCAATGTGTCACTTGTTTTACAGAGTTTGATTAAAAATTAGATTTAAAAAATGGTCCTAGTTTAACATTTAGCAACAAAAGATAAAAACTGAAAAATCATTCATTACATTATATTCCAAAATAAATGTAATACATTAGCAAGTTTTGTCATTTTAGTAATTAAGTATTGCATATTAATGCATACAGTACTGTTGTGTTGTATCTGAGTATTGCGTACTGTAGTGAAATTCATTCATCATTTGGTTATGACTTTTGAGGTAACTAAAAAGAAATGTGTATGTACCCCTGACAGGGGTCTGGCTGAATATACAGCAAAAAAGACCAGAAATTAGAGAGTTGTTTCAGTGAGGAAGGAAAGCACACTTTTCATTTGTCCAGAACGGGGGGTGTGGAAATTGGAGGATGCTGGGATATTTCCAGCCACAGCTGTTACTCTTTATGCTTCTGTAGTGACCCTCAAACTCTGTATGTCTTTTCTCAGCTCCATTTATGATATTACAGCTGTGCAGTCAGAGCAGCATTTACATTAAAATCAAATAGACAAATTCATCAATTGTTTGTTTACAGTATAAGAGTGTAAAACATTTACATTTATTCATTTGGCAGACACTTTTATCCAAAGTGACTTACAGTGAATTCAAGGTATACATTTTTATCAGTGCGTGTTCCCTGGGATCAAACCCACAACCTTTGCGCTGTTAACACAATGCTCTACCAGTTGAGCTACAGGAACACAAAACTATATAAAACTATATATTGGATAGAAATAACAGAGCTGGGATCATTTGGTCTTGTAAGGAGAAAGGAGGACACTGGATTCTGGACCTAATTGCAGACTTTGGGATTCTAGAAATCTAAGCACATTTTGAGACATAGCTTCTGTGTTGGGCCTGGCAGTGTTGATGAATGACCGGCTACAGGATCACATATATGGTGTGAAAGTGGAGGCCTGCACAACACTGTTTTGGACTATACTGAGTTTCTGTATGTTGCCCAATATAGTGCTTCAGTGCTTGAAAAGTCTGTTCAGTCATCAAACGTATCTTCCAAATATACCGATCACCAAAAAATGACACCACACACATCCATTATTAAAAGAAATATAAAAGCTAGTGTACAAAATCTAATGAAATAAACAAATGTCTATGTAAACTCATATAAAATAGGTAATTAATAACCTTAATATAGTAAATAATGTAAATTTCTGATATATTAAATTCAATATTTGTAACACACTTTTCACAATACATGTTATTTCAAAGGAGCTACAAAAAACAACATAAATCTGTGTGTAAATGGGTAGTAAGTTTGCATTTATCTTCATACCAGAGACTTTTTTTAAATCTTTTTTTAGACTTAATATCTATTACTAGAGCAGTTAACTATCAATAATTAATATGTTTTATATTAAATGTAGACCTGAACTTATATGTGGCAGGTATGCTTGTAACAAACTTGCAAACAGATATTTGTCATACTGTAAATTTCAAACCTCAGAAATTATTTTTTTACTGTAGTAGTGTGTTTATAACTGCTTTCATTAGAAAGTCTTGAGCAAATATTGAGAAGTGTAAGAATGTCAATTTATCTTCATGCCGTTTCTTTGGATATATAACGTTAAAGACAACATGAAGATCAAAAGAGCATGTTGACTTAACTGCTCAATGTCAGCGACCACAATAAGTTTGTGGTACAAGTGGTATATGTTGCAAACATTGTTGAAAGAGGTCTGATTTACAGCTAGTTTTGACAGAATAACACCTATATTCTGTTTTCTGTGTTGTACGTTTCACAATGTTTGCTGTTTTCTGTGGTTTTTTTATTATATAAAATTAAAAATAAGCTGCTTTCAAGCAATGCAATATTATAAAAAGCACTATATAAATAAAATTAAATTGAACTAAAAAGTTGATACCATGGGTGGTTTTAAAATGATCTTTTCTGTTGTAGATATCCACACAACAACAGTGACATGATTCTACATAATAATTGTGTAACAGACATAAGACTGGATAAATTAAACACACATGGGATAAATCTGAGCCACACAGTCAGGCCAACAACCACTTTTTGCACTTGCCATATTTGTCTACAAGGTAAACCAACTATGGCCAAAATTACTTGACTAAATTCACCTCATTCCAAGGTATGCAAATTCTATTTCGGGTCAGGAATGAAAGGTGACACCCAAAGCTCTCCGTACTCCTGTTTTTCACTTTCACCAGCACTCTCACTTACCACCAAAGCTGCCCCAGCTAAAGTTAGCACACGGGGGGGTATATAAGACCGCAGAGGGGCACTACGACTGTGTCAGTCACATCAGTGTGGTGTAGTTGGAGTTCACTTTTGACCAAGCCTCAAAAACCTGAGAGATGGTGAGTGTTTCTTGGGAGACTTATTTTTATTAAACCTTCATTCTGAAAGAACTGAGGCAAAGCAGAGCTTACATTTCTATGATGCATGTTTAGAAATAAATCATACGAACATGAATTCAGACAGGATAAAGCAGTTACACACAGCAGCTATAGTAGACGTCCTAAAGTGTGGACTTTTTTAAACTGATATAAGTTAACATATTTAAAAATGTTGTCTTTGCTAGTGATTTAGTTTGACAGTAATATTGTTGTTCAGCTCTTTTAAAGATGTTTTTATTGACGTGTTTTTACTCCATGTGTGTGTTTTTCTCTCTAGGCACCCAAGAAGGCAAAGAGGAGGCAGCAGGCCGAGGGCGGCAGTTCCAATGTCTTCTCTATGTTCGAGCAGAGCCAGATTCAGGAGTACAAAGAGGTGATTTTACACATTTTTATCAAATTCCTCCTCTGCACCTATAAAAGCACAAGTTATACAGATTTGCATATGGTGGTGTACATTGAAAAGATTTTTATGTCGCTATTTATCAGACACTGTAATGCAAAGTGATTTACAGTGTATACGTTCTGACATATTTCATAAGTAATATATTAGTACAGGGTAAATAATTAACTAATTTACAAATGGGAGAATTATAAAATTAGCTCACTGTATTGTACAGTACAGTTTGTCTAAGGAAGGCCATGAAATATCAGCAAAAACGTGATAGTTTCTGATTAGCCCTTTACATAACTTTTAGTCTAAAGATGTTCAGCATTATTTCAAGCTCAAGTGTTTATAATTGTTCAATTGCTTACTTGAACAATTATTAATAAAAATTACAAAACTTTGAGATACTTTTACATTGTAACAACTGGTTGTAAATTTTCTACTAGGTGTTTTCTAGTAACTAGTAACAATATTTTTGTCACTATCTATACATTGGTAGCGGTACTAGTTTTATGTTAAACAACTTAACTAGAAATCACAGTAAAAATGTAATAAAAATCAGCTGTGCATTCAGTAATAAAACATGTCAACATTCAAAATTCACAGGAATTAATAATTTTTAATCATTTTAGGATTTTTTAAAAGGCGCCGAACACTTTTATGAATAATTTTACTGTAAATTTATAGCTATTATTGACAATTCCAAAATGATCATACACGTACTGCATCAGAATTATTGCGTATTATAGATTACACAGCTATTGAAAGTTAAATGAAGGGAGTGTTATAAAAGGGAAACAGAAAGATTAGGTGGGGGCACAAAAGTATCTAATCTCCTTTCCTTAAATGTCCCTGAAGACATGTCATACATTCTGTGACCATTTTAACAACTTCGAAACACAAGTGGTCAGCAGCTGCCAGAAGACTTCTTGGTGTCAGATGTCATCTCAAGTTTCTGAGATGTTCGGTTCAGAGGAACACCCAGTCCTGATGCCAGGAAAAAAACACGTTTCATTTCACTTATGAAAAATGAGCTTATCTTTTGTGTGTAGACATGTTGTGTATCTTTGAGAGTTATTTACAATAAACCGCTTTGAGGTTTGAACATACAATTCACATTATGCTCAGTAGCATGTGGAGATGCCACCACATTAAGCTAATACATTAATATGATTCCTGTTCTGTGCTTGTGAAGAAATATGAAATTAACATTTACTGTCTGACTCTCTCCGAAACAAACAGGCTTTCACAATCATTGACCAGAATAGAGATGGTATCATCAGCAAAGATGATTTGAGAGATGTGCTGGCCTCCATGGGTCAGCTGAATGTGAAGAACGAGGAGTTGGAAGCCATGGTGAAAGAGGCCAGTGGCCCCATCAACTTCACTGTCTTTCTCACTATGTTTGGTGAGAAGCTGAAGGGTGAGTTGTTTTATCTGACATTTACTTCTGCAAAAACAGATATTTACATTAACATTTAAGACATTTACGATTTGTAAAATGTTCTTTCAGGTGCTGACCCTGAGGACGTTATCTTGAGCGCTTTCAAAGTTCTTGACCCCGAGGGTACTGGTACCATCAAAAAGGACTTGTAAGTATTTTAACCAGTTGCTATTCTCTTAAACTTTGATAAAGATCTTCATTAAAGGTTCTTCATAACTGGGACTAAGGCTTAAGTTTATGTAGAATTGTTTAGCATTATCAGATAAACATGTTTAGGAGGTTTTTACTTTAGTTTGGATGTAACCTGATGTTTATTTCCACAAACAATATACAAGTCAGGTATTCAAATAAACTAGTTCTGTAACTAGCATTTACCAGAATCCAAGAATTTTGAAAAATTAAGGGAATTTGATTTTTATTTTTTTTTTAATGTTAATACACATACAGTTGTCCAGCGTTCGTTCATTGCAGTTCATGCAACATTTGAATTTTAAAATGTATTATTAATTTATATTTAAAGTCTTATATTTAATGATGGGCCATTATGAAGAACTTTATTTATAATTTCGTTACAGCATTCAGGAACTCCTGACCACCCAGTGCGACAGGTTTACTGCTGAGGAGGTTAGCTGTGGTTTTTATTTTATTATTATTTTTATTTAAGTTGACTTGTTCTAAAGAGTTGGAATTGTTTTGTTTTTCTAGATGACCAACCTCTGGGCTGCCTTCCCTCCAGATGTGGCTGGCAATGTGGACTACAAGAACATCTGCTATGTCATCACACACGGAGAGGAGAAAGAGGAAGAATAAACGTTTCTCTCTACCTTCACTACTGTCACTACCGGCTTGTATCCTCGGCCTCCTGATGGTCCATTTCTTCTCTGAATAAAACGTTTGTCTTAACTTGAGCACTGTTAGCATTTGAGTCGACTCAATGTAAGTCACTTGGTGCGTCTGAAATTGTTTTCAATAAAACAATCTAAAATCTCTCCATTCTGTCTGTCAGAGTTTTCATTCATGAAGGTATAAGATGGTGAGATGTAAAAAGTCAGGGGCAGCCTCTTGCTCAATGCTTCCCATTCACTTCCCATCAGGCAGTCCACTGCTCTGGGTGTGTGTGTGTGTGTGTGTTCATGACTTGCAGTGTGTGTTCATTCCTCACCAGTGATGGTTAAATGCTGAGGTCACATTTCAGGTATGAGTAACCATATCTGACAAAAACATCACTTTCTTTTTATAGGAATGAAAGATGTTGCATGAGAAATAAGACAGAGGAAGAAAACGTCTTTGGTTTTTATTTTTCCTCCCTTCTTGACTCCTCCATTCCAAAGTCCTTAATTTTTACAATTATTCTTTCCAATCTCTTCATCTCTTTGTCCCAATGAAATAAAAGTGTCTAAATCTTTTATTCTCCTTGTGTCTGTACTTGTCAAGGGGTTTTAAGTTTTGTTAAATTAAAAGCACTTCAAAGTACTGGAAAAAGTGAAAACAACATTTAGTTTCCAACTTTCTGCCATTTGAAAAATGAAACGCATATGAAAGTTCTTTTAGTTATTCAAAGTTTTTTTCAAGCATTGCTCCGCTTAGGAGAAGCTTTTGTTCCTGGTTATAAAAACTGGTTCTCAGCTGTGAATAAACTGTATTCTTATGAAAAGGACAGAAACCTGTTTTCTTACTGTGTTTTGCTTTATTGGGATGTTTTCAACAGAAGTTTAGTAATGGCTGTTTATCTATCAATTACTGCTCCATCCGTTAACAGCAGCCAAAGCTACAGTAGATGTTGACAAATTTACAAAATAAAAGTTTCTGATTGTTGATACCAATTTCCTGTATATTTATAATGTACAAATAGTTGTATTACTTGGCTGTTTGATAAATGATACTGCACTGATATAAATTGGCGGGTGGCATTATGAAACAAAAGCCTTTAAACTGAAAATTGAAACAGATATAAATGATAGTGTAGAAGTGACAGCAAGCTGCAGCCGAAAGCCAAAATGTTAAATAAAATGTTTCATCTGTAATAAAGGCAAAATAAGAGCATGGGGGCGTGTTTACCATTATCATTACATTTGAGAAGAGATAAACAATCATGGAAATTTGCAAGTACAATCACCAACAATTATACATTATATAATACGTCCTGCTTCACACATACCCCAATTTCCATCCAATATTCCAACAGAATCGTTGACTACTATTACTAAACAGAGTGAGAATGCTAAGCTTTAAAGACAACATATCTGATCATCTGAAACACAGTCGTGTGAGCTGTGGGCATGTGGAATTTTTAGGATGTGTTGAATTTAATGTAATGCCTTCCTGTTTATGTAAACTGCCTGTGAAGATAGAACATTTCAGCTTTCTGGCACAGCCAATAAGGATCCAATGAAGATTCCTATTAGGATCCTTTTAAACTGGTTCCAGATATGACAGAATAAGTAAACAGAATTCCTTTAGGATTTTTAGGAATTTTTTTAGGCTCCTCCTCTGCTTATTCATCCATCAGTTGTTGCTTTCATTTTCTAACCTTTTCATTTGTATGTGGTAGCAGTTGAGTAATCATTTTAACCATTTCTGCTCTCTATCCGAACAGTTTAATGAAGCAGGGATGACAGTACGGTTTGTTTTCCTGCTCCTTGAAACAGCCCTTGCTGAGTGGCTTCAGACAGAAGTGGCACACCAGATGGTGTGGATGAAATTTGGCGCCCATCGCGCTGACACAACGCCCCAGGATGGGCTGCTGGCATGCCTGGCACACGCTGCCCCGGGACTGGTGGTAGTGAGCCTCACACAACGGCTGCCCCTCATATTCAAAGAAACTTCCATTTACAAATGGGCTATAGCATTCCTGCAGAGAAATATATAACATATATTAGCATTAAACATAATCGTGCAGGTGTGTGATGTCATCAGTGCCAATTAGCCAAACTGGAACATCTGATCTTTGTTTGCAAACTTGGAAAACTTCGGTGCAGATAATAACGTTAAGATTTCTTAAAAGCAGGACACTTAAAGACTTCTTTAATCTTTATCATTTATTTTCATTGCTTTTTAGAAGAAAAAGAATAATGGCATTTTGGACCAGTACAATGTCACTGTGGGCAGGACTTTCCAACATAAAAACAGAAAGATTGTTTTGATCATTGATACTATTTTCTTGCTGTGTAGACAGAGAATTGCCTGCCAGCTGAGCCTGATATAGCATAACATTTTGTACCAGCAGCTAATTTGTTTTTAGCACCCTGATATTTTTTTCTAAGATCTTTTGTAAAACTGTTTTGAAAATGAGTTATTGGGAAAACTGATACAGAAATACAACAATTCAGGCAACATTACTATCCTTTCACTTACCCTACAAACGAAGCATTGTGGATGCCACAGACCGTTTAAAGCTGAGATGTAATTCTCAATGATGGGCTGGGAGCAACCCTGACAACGAGAGGCAAAAAGAGCCAGAAAACACTGCTGGCAGTATTG
Source organism: Ambastaia sidthimunki (assembly GCA_036877625.1). Lineage (NCBI taxonomy): Eukaryota > Metazoa > Chordata > Actinopteri > Cypriniformes > Botiidae > Ambastaia > Ambastaia sidthimunki. The sequence continues at coordinate 10,169 of JAZGTK010007481.1, read as the reverse complement.
CTGCCCCTCACGGTCATAAAAACCTAAAAGACATAAAAATACAGCCACTCGTCAACATGGACATCTTCCAACAACATTTAATGTTAGATGACATCAATACCTTAAATTTTTGTAAGTGTGCTTTTGATACAGAATCATTGTGTTGATCTGCAGTGAGTTTGTATAGAGAGCTGTACCACTCAACAGTCAACAGACAAACAATAAATAAACAAATCAACTATGGAATAAATGTGGATGAGAAAAAAGAATCAAGAGCGAGTGAATATATTGATCTCAAATACAATTAAAAACTGAATACTGTATTTATCTAAGTGTATTTCTATGGACATGAAGGGTCTGCAACCCTGTTGTTTTTGTAGGGTTTGTTTTATTCTCAAAAAATGGGAATGAGGCTGTATCTTAGCAACGCTTTTGTGTTTTATTGACATGAAACATGGTTTATGTGGTCATAGGCATGATCTGAGGGTACATGCAGTTTTGTCACAGCGCCACCTACTGTTGAGATTGAAAAAAAAAATGCTATTTTGCTTATAACATTTAAATGCTTTGTCCTGAAATCATGTGCGTGGTGTCCACTGATTCCTTGAGGCATACCAAATCAAAGAAATAAATGTTCCTTGGTCAGCCATTTTGGGTCTCGTCATTTTGAACTTTGTCATAAAATGCAACATCTTACAAACGAAATTAAGTATCTTGACAAAACTTGGTATGGTTTATTGGGACCATGCTCTGAGAGCACCTGCAAGCACTCCCTAGTGGTTAAATGATATAGCAAAATTAATTAAACCACTTATTAAACCACCTCCACCTCAAGACCGATCTGCACAAAATTGTGCGTCAACTGCATCACACTACTGACGAAAAGTTATGAAATTCTTTTTTGATACACCAAACGGCACCTCAACAGTTTGATGGCACAATGCCAAACAGCTCTAACACTGCAATGCTTTTATATACATGAAACTTTGACCACATCCTGACTGCCTCTTCAAACTCTGATGAAAAAAATTATAAACATATAAAACATATAAACATGATGGAAAATCATGCTAGCATAATGATAAAACATGCTAACATCATGCTAGAGCCATGTTAAATCATACTAACCTTGGGCTAAAACATGCTTGCATCATATATAATCATACTAAAACATGTTAGCATCGTGTTAATCATGCTAGCATTGTGTTAAACATAGTAACACTAAATAAAATCATAATGTTAGCATAAATAAAACATGTTAACATCAAGCAAACTCATGTTAGTATCATGCTCAATCATGCTAACATCATGTTAATGCTAAAATAATTTATTTTGGCCACATGTTAAAATATAGTAGCATCTTGTAAAATGTGCAAACATCATTTTACAATGTGCTTGCATCATGCTAAAACGATTGTGTAAACTAAACAGTATTACTGTATTCTAAACTATTTTAAAATTTTACAATAATACAATAATTTTGTGTGAGACCAAAAGTGTTTATTTAAATTTGCATTTAGAAGCTGTGGTGAATAAAGTCAGTTCCTCACACAAATCAATAAAGCTGTCATGTTATTTTTATCATCTGAAGCTTGACGATGATCTTTGTGAACAGTTATTGTAAAATCACGTCATCTCGTACCTTCATCTCCAAACGACCGGCTGCATTTCACACAGGTGAAACATTCAGGATGCCAGTTTTTGTCCAGCGCAGTCACCATTTTCTGAAGAAAAAAAATGCTTTGGTTAGAATAGGGCCAAATAATATCTAAATGTATAATATTATGTAAGAGGGGTTTCTGAATCAACATTGTTTGTTAGTCCCACTTGGGTACAAAACTTTGAAAGTAAGTGAAGTGTATAAATTCTACAACATTAGCATCATAAATTGACAAATTAATCTTCAAAAAACTCCCTTTGTCTACCAATGGTTGACCAAACCAAAAGCCGGTCTAAAAATGAAGATCGCACAAGGCTGTACTTACATTGAGAATTGGCTTGTTGCATTGTGCGCAGTGAGGGGAAAAGACAGTAAAGTAATCCGGCTCACAGTATGGACGACCATCTTTCTCAAAGAAGTTACGATTTCCAAGCTCACATTCACACTCAGAGCAAACGAAATGCTCCGGGTGCCAAACCCGCCCCAAAGCCGTCACCACCTAAAACAACCTTTTCATGAGTTATTCAAGTCAAACTGACTTTCAGCCAAAGAAACACGATTCAAATATGAACACACACAACAGATAAACAATATGTCAGAACTAACTGACAATAATTTTGCATAATGTAATAGTTTAATGTTGAAAGCAGAGTGGCTGTTACACCTCAGTGTGTGCATTCACTGAGCTTTAATATTAACATTAATATAATAATAATGTCAGAACCACAATAATATCAGAGCCACAATTTTTACCCATTCAGGAAGGTAAACGCACCAATGGTTTGCTAATAAACACAATACAAACAAATTAGAGGGTAATAAGTTAATGTGTGTGCAGATGAAAGGAAAGTGTTTTAGAAAAAGTTGAAAATACTTTGACCAGTTTCATTGTTGTTTGTAGGCTGTGTGTCAGTTTAACATTATCTGGCAACAGTGCTCAGCCATATTCAACAGTACTGTGGCATTGTAGTGTTGAGTGCAGTAGTGCCTTTTAAAGGCTTAAACAGTGAACCTCCCCTCTGATAAAATGTGAAGATTTTAACACAATGCTTTGGTCATTATAATTTATTTCATAGAACAATAAAGGACCAAAACAATTTTACTGTTTGGCCCCCTAAAAAGCTATAGATTACACAGCAATTCTACTGTAACTTAAAGAGTAGTGAAGAGCAAACAGCTATAGTAAAATACATACATTAAAAACATTTAAATTAAAATAAACAATAAATTCAAAATTTATTTATTTTTAAAATAAATTAAGGAAACAATATGCAAAGTTTGAGGAATGTAGCATTTAGAACTTAAATAATTTTTAATAGAGATTCCTATTGTAATATTACATGCTATATATGAGCAAAGTTAGCAAGAACATACACTGCATACCTGTTTTATTAGCAGTGTACATATCATTACAGACTGCTGTGGGTATTTAATCATGTACTATTTTATGGGCTATATTATAGTTATAATTATTCTGTCATTAAAGCATACGTAGTGGAGATTACTGAACAACACAAACTGGAAATCTGTGGACTGCTTACCTGATGAAAGTTGATCTCAGCTGTGAGTCACGTCAGCAAATAAAATACAAATATAACATGATGCATCACTTGTCTCAGTGCATATACTGCATCTTATCATTGATGTTTTTGATAGCAAGTGCAGCTCTTTTTGTTTGGTCGCCGGTGTTTAAGGGCAGTAAAATAGAGGCAGGTAATCAGTGTGCAAATATATCTCATTGTTTTAGGTAGTTACAAGGTAAGCGTAACATGTACAGGCTGTAAATGAAAGTGTTTTTCCCTTGTTTTCAACAAAATTCAATAAATCTGATATTCTCATATCTGTAACCTTATTTTTAAAATCAATTTCTCTATTAAAAATCAATCAATTTCCCTGATTTAATTGCATTATAAGCCTTACCCACTTTAAAAACTCGTACGTAAAGCACGTTACCTGTCCTACAACTGGTTTCTGACAGGCAGAACAGTTTCCTTTAGAGGAGGTGGGCACTCCCTGTCTGCTCAGATCTGATTGGAGGAGACCCAGCATGCTGTCCAATGACCCCCCAGAGGAGGCAGGGGGCGGAGCTACAGTCTGCTGTTGTGAAGGGGTCACAGGGTTGACAGGGGCTGTTGGCTGATATAAAAGGTGTTCATTTAGAAACAAACTTCAGCCTAAACTTGAGGATAAAAGAATGTTATTACGGAATGATAAATTGCATTTATAAACACATGTAATTGTAATTGTTATGTAATTGTAATTGGTATGTAATTGTTTCATGTTAAAATGAACCAAAATCACCACTACACCATCAATTCTATATGGTGGTTTGTCCATATCCCGATAATTGTTTTTAGCATGAATATATTAGCCTTAAGGATTTCTATAAACTACTGTGCCCCAAAACACCGACAGCATTTGCATCTAGACGATAAAAGCATCTGAAACTCACAGTCTCATATTTCCGCTAACATAGATCAATGTTTTCTAAGTTCTTATCATATAAATGCTTTCTAGAATCTGAGGCATCCTTTAATATTATACAATAAATATCACCTGACCAAAATGACAGAGACCTGCAAGAACAGATCATAAATGTATCTTTGATTGTTCTAACCCTCCATTTATGAGTTAAATTACTTGAACTCATTCACTTAGGAGACTTTTTAATAAAATATTGTATTGTTGAACATTATACACTTTATAGAATTATAGACTTTAATTCTCAAATATATTCTCATATACTTGCCCTCATGCCATCCCAGATGTATATGAGATTCTATTATATGTCCCTCTGTATAAATATCTTTGTATTTATTTAGCTAAAGGAAGTCATATACATCTGGGATGGCGACAGAATCAGTAAGTGATTAATAACAATGATATGAATATAAAAATCATACCGTGCTTTGGACTTTGAAGTCTGACAGAGAAGCCATGAGTTTGTCCAGCTCTAGAGTTGCAGAGGTAGCCGAGGGTTTAACAGGTCTAGAATCATTGACAAATTATATACATGACATTCTATACTATATCCTATATATATATACTATATAACTATATGAAATTAATCTTTGTGAACTTACTTAAGACTGACTTAAGAAATGTTTAAATGAGCCTTTGTTTAATAGGCCCAGTTTTTTAATGAGCCCAGGTTTTTCATCAAATATTTATTATACTAGTATGTAAATAGAGAGAAGGTCTAATATTTATTAGAGTAGAATGTTAAATGGCTATATAGAAAAATATACATGGCAATAATTCCAATGTACCAACCCAGTAGAAGACGGATCACTCTTTGAAGACTTGTCCTCTTTTTTTGTGGTAGGAAATTGGGCCAAAATCTCATCTAAACCCACATCAAAATCATATTAGTTTTCACACATAAGGTTCATTTTTTAACATTACTTAACTTAAACTTAGGCTGATTTCAACAATTACTTCAACAATTTAAATTCTAAAGTATCTGTTAACATTAGTTAATACACAATGAACTAACATGAACAAAAATGAACAATTGTATGTATATTAACCAACATTAACAATAATTAATATACTCTGGAAAATATATATTGTTCATTGTTAGTTCATGTCAGTTAATACATTCAACAAATACCACCTTACAGTAAATGTTTACTTATATCAAATATCACAATTAGTTCAAAAATATTTTAGTTAAATTTAGCTAAAAATATAGCTATAAGGACAATTGACAATTACAGGGTCAAGTCCACTAAGGGCACAAAGGAAAATATTCGTAGACATCACTGATAGACTTAAAAAAGCAGAAGTAAAACTACTTACAGGGTTATGAGCATAAACATGACTGAAATTGTGGACAGTGGTGCTAGAGCGTTTGAGGTAGAGACACATTTTAACAAAATAACATATAGACTGTCCTCTGTCCTCTAATTCCACAACTTTTTATCATATGGTTTTATACGCCGCCATAGACGGAAGAAGAAAGACAAAGGGATGCAACTGGGCTAAAGATCTGGGCTTGAGGAAATACTGTGTGCTGATCTAAACACACACCTGTTATGTTGAACTGTGTGGCATTGAGCTCCTGCAATAAATGATCGAGTTCAGTCAGACCACCACCCAGCACAGATGAGGAGGAGAAAGCTGGAGGGGGGTCTGCCATGCGTGGAGAGCGCGGCTTACACACTGTGCTGAGACAGAGAAACGGTTCGAAAAATATCAGTGTATGCTAACCATAACACCAGCTATACCAACAGAATGTACTGCTAAGCTACTGTATCTCTTCACATCAACTTTGTGTAACACTGTCACATCAATACACAATTTCTTGCGTGTTGTAAAGAAGAGTGTGAGTCATGTCGATTTTGAACATCATGAATGTAAGTGGCAAGTACTGTGAGAACCACTCTTTAAAATTACAAAACAATATATAAAAATATATAATATATCTGTCACGTGCAAATTAACATACAGGCCTATTAAGGGCCAGTCACTCAAAATGCATTCTTGTGTTTAAAGCTTAAGACACCGGCAACATGTTGACAGCTATAATACCTGTAAAGTTTGTCTGGGTTCGAGTTTTGAGATCCATTTGATTTCATTGCAGCAGAAACAGTCTTTGAGAGAGATAAACAACAAACACATGGAGTATATGAACATATCAAATTCTTTCAGATGAAATATTTTAAGATGCGTTTAAGTCTCACGGCATACTTGCTGAGGTGTATATGCAGGAGGGGGGGGCCGGGTTTGGGCAGGCTCTTGAGGACTGGATGAGGGCTCAGAGGGCACTGGAGGGTCAGAGGTCAGCAGGACAGGACAGCGAGCAAGAGGAAAGGCTGAATTCTCCAGATCAGCAAGCAGAGCATCTACAAATACAAATATAAGAGCAAAAATAAAGAGCTGTAGAAAAACACTCACAGGGACTCATCCTCAACTGTATAGATCAACATTCATACAGTGGGTAAAGCTGCTAAGGGTGTTACCAGGGTGTTTTGGGTTTTTAGTAAGGTGCTGCTAAGTGGTCACAAGGCCATTACTATGTGGTTGATAGATGGTTACAAGTGCATTTTTAGTTTGTTGCGAGGGTGTGCTAGATTGCTAGGTTATAGGTTACTAATCCGAGGAATACCAACCTACCTATTACTGCATACTGCACAGTATATATATAGTATGTTGTCTACTTAATCTCTTTTTAAAGAGTTTCAAACAGTATGCATAATGTATCATGTTCACTTTAACTCAAACATTTTAGACACAAGATCTCATTACACTGCGTGTTTAATTCAGCACATCAATGTATACATAAATGCTATAAACTATGAAATAGACTTATTTCAATAAATAAAATAGTTTGTGATTAAACAAGGTTGTGTGCTCAGTAGATTGTACATCATTTGTGGAAAACATTTACCAGATGCGGTTAGACAGGGTTGAGCTTTTGAAACTCTTCAAAGATGACGTGTTAATTTTTGCTCAAACAAAATTCCAACAACATCTAAACCACAATCCAAGAGAAATAGTGGATTGTATCATTGACAGCTATAGAAAGATATATAGTCCTCATGTTCCTGAGATCCTGTCGTGTGTCAATGTTAAGGTGTGTGTTTCCCTGTTTCTGTGAGTTTTATAGTACAGCCACCTGTGACAGCAGACAGGACCATAACAGTTTCATTTTGTGGCATTTCTTTTTGTCCTTTTTTCATTCATGAACTTCTCCATAGTTCAGCTGCTCTGCCGGGAGCAGGCTGACCATTCGTTGGAAGACCACACCTGGGACTTCCTTAATCTAACATGCCTCATACACTACTTGGACCACACACTCTGTATTTTACAAGCCTGTGTAAGCGGCCCAAGACACGCCTCTCAGCGGACGGTCCTGAGGAAATTGTACCACTTTCGTGGCGTGTGTGCTGGTGATCAACAATTCCCTGTCGGCCTGGCAGAGGAGCACACCAGCCCCACTTCATGTCCAAGACAATCCATTCACTGCCCACCAGCTGCATGGTGGAGTTGCTTGAGCCCACCACAGACTAGAGAGACCACAGGGGTCTGTCACAATGGACCAGCTGGAGTCTGCAATAAGGACATGGAATGCCATTTTGGAGGTATTTGAGGTAAATTCCCTTGTTCTCCGGTTGCCGCTGGTACCACCCAACATGAACTCTTCAGTGCCTCTGCTGGTCCCGCAAAGCATAAACTCTTCTATGCCCTCATAGTTTTTCCTGTGGCCTGTTTTTTTTCCTTTCTTCTCCGTCTTCTTCAGAGCCTCCTCTGTTGGTATACAGTGTGAGGATGGGACTTCCCAAGAGGGAGTGAACCGTGTTTATCTGTTCCATTGTGTTTTTGTTTCTGTCCTGTTTGATCTATCACCTTGTTAGTCTCATTTAGTTCACCTGTTGTTCATTAATTTGCTAGTTAGTCCTTAGTTTGGTTTGGTATATATAGTCCTCATGTGCCTAAATGTCTTTGTCCTGTTGCATGTCAATGTTAAAGTATGTGTTTGCCTGTTTCCTGTGAGATTTAAATATTAAAGGCTATATTTGTATTGAGCTTTATACTACAACCACCTGTGACAATGGCTGCAGTCTGATGTCAAGCCTGGCACAAAAAGGGCATATTTTAATACACATATATGCAAAAGACTGAAAATGCTGGTTAATACATTTGTGATCAGTGGAGGGATAGAGATCATTAGCGAATAACAGTTTAAATTGTATTAGTTCGGCACATAAAGCTATAGTACAGAATCAGATAATTCGCAACATTGCAAGGCTAGCGTCACCAGCTTTAGAAATTTAGTGTATGCTATTCTGCAGTACACCATACATTTACTCTGTTTTATATCATTTTTGGAGCTTCGTTTTTGAGTCATTTTTGGAGCTCCCGTCGACTTGAATTCTATTTAAAAAGAGCAGCTTTTGCTAAACATCTCATTTTGTGTTCCATGGAAAAAAACTCAATTGTAACCAATAATCTAAATGTAATAATAATATGAAGCATTAGGAATTCCAAAAGACAACTGGATTGAAATTCCAGTTTGTCCCTGCCAAGACATTCACCAAACCGTTGAGAAAATACAGAAATGTCATAATTCAATTCTTTAAGGACAAGTGAAAATAAGCATTTGGAGTCTGATCCCTCAATGGAGGCCGACACAATAAGTGTTTCTGTGTCATTAAATTGTTGGCACACAGCAAATTAGCACATCTTGGATTAAGTTAGTGTTAGTTAGTGTTAGTTAATGTTAGTTCTAGTCTTGCAGTTATTTCATCATCCAGTTAAAATCAAGCCATGTTTTATATTCCGAGCAGATTCCTGGAGAAACACTGGAATGTACACATTCACAAATCACTGTGTTCATATAAGGAGCTAAAATTCTCTCTGGGAAATCAACCATATTTAGGGCGGCATGTCTGTTTGGCTTGGAATAATTCTGCCAGAAACCATCCCACTCAAACATGAGGTTTAATACAACAAATAACTTCCAAAAACACTGCCAAACACACAAGAGAGGACGGGGAACGTTTTAACCCTTTAACATGAATCAGTCGGTACTGCTGTGTTTAATACTACAAACCATCCCAATGGCCTACAAGCCATCTCAAATTCTTCTGTCTCACCAGCCTCACAAAGAAGCAATGATGGTTCAGATAATATCACACCTTAAATTCCCAGATCTTCTTGATATATGAATAATACCATATTCTTATATATATCACAGATTTCAAATTGTCCTTCACTGTTTTTTAAAGCGTCTAAGCTATGGGACAACCATGAAACATGTTCATAAAGATGGTAGTGCCATGCTTATATACACTCGCCATGGGCATTTTTGTTAAGTGTTTTGTTAATATGATTCAATAGATTTGCTAAGAATCAGACCAAAAATCTAAAATATCAGAAACAAAAACCCTCGAAAGGAAAATGTGATGCATTTTACATTAAGTGAAGGGCGTGAGTTTCTATATAGTCCATTTAGGTTTTTTCTTTATGCACTCAAACGTTTCCAGATGTGACTGATCCCGCAAAACATGACTTACAAGACAACAGTCTTCCGCTTTATTTACATTAAACATATATTTTATCCAGTCTGGAAGCAATTACACATATATTTACATTGCTGAAAAATGTTTTATAGATTATATCTTTTCTTTATGAATTATTTCATGTTTTCACGAAGTTCCTCGACGCATAAAACGACGCCACTCCTCTTCCCAACATCTCTTTCTTATTTCTCTATTAAAGATGAAAGGAAAATCTATAAAACAAACAATTATAACTTACCTAAATCGTCCATCAGTTCAATTTTTATGACTTCCCAAGTATTGAAAAATGGATTGTATTTGCGAAATACTATTTGCGAAATTGTATTTTGCGAAACGAGGCAGAAATTATTCCCGTTTGTCCGGACTTTTGTTTCCAGACTTGGAGTTTTCCTCAGACTGTCCCGTTTTCTTTTCCAGAGGATGTTCGGCTCTGCGGAGGCGGGTCGGGTGACATTCCCAGCCCATATTTGGGATTGAAAATTGCGGATTCGTGGCAGACGCCA
>JAZGTK010007480.1:0-19335 GCA_036877625.1 Ambastaia sidthimunki | reverse complement strand
GTATCTATCTGTTTCTCGAATCGTGCACTTATGTCACTGTATGCCTCCTGTTCTCGTGTCCATCACAGATGTGACATGCAAATCCACTGGAGGACGTGATTGAGCCGCACGATTGTGGCTGAAAGTCTCTGTTTCACAAACAGACACTCATGATGGAAGACAGAATTGGAAAGCAGAAAATAAATTCACATTTATGCAGTTGCAAATTATGTTACCTAAAGAGACTTACGGTAAATTCAAGCTGTTTACAGTATGTACGTTACTCAAACTAGCGACCTTGGTGTCGCTAACTGTGCTTTACCAGTTAAGCTATAGAAAATTAGCCATTTCACATAAAATCACATGAAATAAGGTGTCAGAACATTTTAGTGTGGATAACAGATAGATGTTCTCTCCTGAGAAAATTTCTCATCAAATATTAAATATAGTTATATACATAGGTTTGTTACATTATATACAATACCTTACAACAACATCAGATAACTGTTACTATATATATCTACACACAATATGAATTTAAGGGTTTGGGTTTAGTCGAAAGATAATGTATTCTGTCACATTCTTGCAGAAAAACACGAGTTTCCTTTTCTTAGTGTGACCCAGCATCTCATCACATGACCTTATTCTCCTGAGGGTTACTTGAGGTCAGGCTTTGAAATGTCAGAGGTCTTCCACTTCACTGGAACAGGAAATTAGAATAATTCCAGACCCTACATCACAACTCCACCCATATACAGCTACGGCCTCTTCAAACTCCTTTGTGGCTTCAAAACAAACACACACATCCTTGTTACACAATTTCGTATGTCAAAAGTAGAGAAAGTTAAACACACAGGAGCCACTAGGAGGCAGCACAAAGTGAAGTTAGTCATTCTGATATTGTTTTATCAGTTCCAGACAGTTTGGCAGTATGTGAGTCCAGATGCTGTTTTGTGTTAACCACCCGATTAAAGTGGTTGTAGGTTAATATCGGGTTTTCTACACTGAAGCAGAGACTCAACCTCCGCACTTCTACCCAAAGCAACACCAAGGTGGGTCCACATTACTACAGACAGCACGAGTGTAAATGGGTTGAATCAGCTTTTTCTTGTTACTTTGTTTGACTGTAGCGAGTTGTAATGAGCTGTACTTTGTACAAGTGACTTGTTTTAATTATACGGACAATAGGCAGCCCCTCAGTTTTCATCACTGTTGTTATAGCGACCAATTATTTTGTTTTTCATTTGAATGCCTGATTTAGTGGGAATGATGCAAGTGGTTAAAGTCTGACCTCTGACCTTCCTTCCAAAAGGAACCAATTAATGTTTCATTCTCTCACTCTCTCTTCTGTGCTGTGGGAAACCCCTCGGTTTGTGTTACAATTTTCCGTTGGCCTGGTTAAAGGAAATAGATGAAAAAATGTGTGGGGTTTTTTTACTGTTGCCTCCAGATTTTGAGAATGAAATATCTGTGAATGCAATTGTTACTTAAGTTAGAAGAAGACTATAAGTTATGTTTTTATTAAAATAAACTATATTAATCTAACATAAATATACATATGTGTTTGAGATACAAACATATTCCAGGTTAAATTAAACATTTGTTGACATCTTCTGTGATTAGCACAGATAATGATTAAAACTTCCTCCATTTGTAAATTCTCCTTTTTTGGTGTTTAAAAGAATGAGTCAAAATGTTTATTTCCTGAACATTTACTCACCCTCATGCTATTGACTTTTTTTTGTTTCTGAAAAACGCAAAAGAAGATATTTGAAGTATGTTGGTAACCAAACAACAGTGACACCCATCGACTGGACACAAAACCACATGGACATTTCTCAAAATATCTTCTTTTGTGTTCCACAGAAAAAAACGTCATATGTTTGGAATGACACGAGGGTGAGTAAATGATGGGAAAAGTTTAATGTTTGGGCGAATTATCCCTTTAAACTGGATTGTTCTGATACAGATACTTCTGTGGTGTGTATGGATGGATGGGTTGGGTTGGGGTGGAAGGATATGGGGTGGGTGAGGGTTCAGAGTGTCTTTATACAGGAAATGAAGTGTGGTTTGATCAAAATGGGTTACATTGAAATTGCGTTTTAGAAAATGGTGTAATATTAGCAGGTTTTGATAATCAATAACATTTATAGGCATCAAAAATTTACTCATTATGAAGAATAGATGGGAGTGCCTGTGTTAGTGAAAGGGGTTTAGGGGATTAGGGAGGGGCTAATATACCCCCCAACCCCCACTGGGTGTAAACGTTGCCCAATCAGGGTCAGATGGTACCACAGACTGCCAGCTGCTTACTGCCTCCCTGTTGTATTCCTCTCAGTCTACATCCCTAATGAGGGCGTCTAAACACAGGAACAAAGACATGACAACCTTATCTGAGTGCTAGTGTATTCTAGTGCTCAACTCTCACAAATAACATATTTGTCATTTTAAACGTGACCAAAGTGAATTTTTTAAGGGTTTGTCTTCTGTTTACTGTTACAGCCGCCCCGTGTGTGGGTTTGTGTACTATTGAAGACAACAGAAATAGGAAAAGATAATTGATTGAGGGTGTGCCTGGCCTCTGATGTGTCCTTTTTATTCTAGGTTGTAAAATTGCAGAATAAAAAATATTTTCTGCTCTTGCAGAAAAACAAGAGCAAACACACACATCAAAATGATGTCATTGAGGAGCTGTGGTCGCACCCGCCTTGATCATTTTTTGTAATGGCTGCAGCTGAAGAGGTGTTTAAATGTACTGTTTATATTCTCTCTCTTTTGAAATATCCTGTTATTCTGGACACATGTGGGCTTTGAGTGACACTGTGTTTGTAACATCGGGTAATAAGGGCTTTCTAAGTCATCATAAAGTTTTGTGACAAAGTGTGTTCCACCCTTCCACTGAACTCTGCATTAGGATTTTTATTTAACCATTACTGGAATTCCAGGAAATGTAGTTCAGTAATCAAACACACACATTTGTTTTTGTATCTTCATGGAGACTTTCCAATGACTTACTGTTTTTATACTGAGCTCGTTTTACTTATAATCCCCGAAACTCAACCCTTAATAAACATGTTTTGTATTTTAGAGACAAATTAAAGTATTATTTAGCATGTTTTGATAGCACCACCTTTTTCAAGGAAATGAAGTCACAAATATGGTTAGGTTGTGTCTGCACAAAATTGTGAAAAACACTTTTTTAAATTTAAAATGTTAGCTGGAGGCTTAACTCCTAGCAGGTCATTCACAAAAGCTCAGCTGCTCCAGTGTTCTGAAACATTAATGCAAATCTGCATGCAATGCATGATTGCCCGCATGCATTGTGTGATAATCTGCCCACTGCTTGCATGAAGACTGTCGAACAGATGCATGCCTAAAACCCTTAAACATTTATTACCTAATGCGACATTTTACATGCATTTCCTGCATATGTGCATGCGCAGACACAGAGGTCCACTGCATGGATACAAATAAATGCGAATTATTTGCAAATTAAAAGATGTGGTTCTATACATGGTCAATCTGAAAGTATATTGAAATGATGCACAGGGCTGGTGTGTTAAGGCTTAGCCTTGGATACGCCCTTGTGTTTAGTATTGTGGTGGTCGCCATAGCGACGTGTTTGCCCTGCACAGAGTTGAAAAGTGCAGCTGTAATTAAAAACTACACGTGGGTCTTTTATTTAAAGCAGTTGTCGCGAGAGTTCCCCTGTGAAGAGAATTATACGAGTAAGCAATGCACAGCAACCAGATGTCGAATGTATTAGTTCTAATACATAGAGTTTAATGGCCAGCAGTTTCAGTAGTTTGTGTTTGAAGAAATTATGTTTATAGAAATAGCCAGTTTTGAGATAAGATCTTACGAGGTAAGCTCTTGTTCTTTCGAAAACTTGTGAAACTCGGATGTTTCAACACCTCACAGTGTCAACAGTAACTGCACTTCCATTAAATCCGCAAAGAAAGTTTGTCTACTGATACATGTTTTCATAATGCTGCTTCTAACAGTGTTTGAGACTTCAACATGAGGACAGTCTGAGGTCCACCTCTGCCCAAGGTGTTTCTTCCTGAATGCTGAAAGAAATGACTGGTTATAAATAACACTGAGGTGATGCACAATATGCATGTGTAAACATGTCAGAGCGGGAAATATTTAAAGTCCATGCAGTAAACTGTGATTGCAAAACATGCATTTGCATTCATCGCAAACCACAGCGTTTAGTAATTGCTGATTTTAAACTGCAACTTTTCCGATGCCCCAAATAAATGTTCACTAATTCGCTTTTGGTACTATGCATTTATCAAAATATTTTGAAAAGATCATTTGCTTTTGGATTTGAAGTTGGTGTTTAATTACATTTTATTTGGTTGTAACCAAGCAAGTATATGTATTGTTTTAACAACAAAAAGCAGTATATACAAACAGTTTTAACCTCTAAGGACTGTGAGCTAGTGTTTGGCTTGTCCTTATGTTGTTATTACACACAATTAAATTATGACATGCCAGTAAAACAGAGTGTTGTGCGTCACTGGGCTCACGGGCGCTTGTTGGCGGACTCTAGCGGTCATGAGGTGAACTGCACCGCGCACATGTTACCGCACGTCATTCCAGATGCGTGAAATACTGTTGTGTAATCTTTATTTTCTCTGTCATGCTTGCAAATAAACGCAGTACTCTATTAATGCTTAAATTATATTGTATAGAATTACTTAAATTATATTATTCATTAAATGTATGTATAGCTGTTCATAAATTATACTGTGTCACCCAACGGAAGCGTTACATGTATATATCGCTTCAACATTTAATTATTTCGTTTTTACTAAAACTAAAACAGGCTCAAACTAAACGTTTATGAAGGTGTGTAACAATAATCGTCTATTTGGCCCGCAGTTACCTGCATGTTTATTTTGGGAGTGTCCGCGTGTTATCTGCGTGTATTTGAGGCTGTTTGGTGGTGATATTGCGCAGGTGATGAGAGATAACGGAGATGTTGGATGGAGATGTTAGTGGGCTGGAGATAGATGGAGATGTTAGTGGGCTGGAGATAGTGGGTGGGCTGTAATAGAGAGACCAGGCGGAGTCAAGCGCGCAGTTTATAAAGCGCATCACAGTCACAGCTGCATCAGTTTCATTCAGCTGAGGATAACAGTGCGCTAACCTGAACTTTTAACAAGAACCACAGGAACCAAACGCAGAAATGACTACCATGTTTAGATACCCCGTGTTTCCCGTCCTGCCAGGTGAGATTTGGGGTTGTTAAACGCATGCAAAAGTTTGTTTACGCTTGGGTCATTTTTATTTTCTGTTTTACAGAGTATGTAATGTTGTGTAATGCTTTTGTAATTCTTTATTATTTTAATTGAACAGAGTGTTTATCAAATGTAGTTTATCATGTTATCATATAGCTTATCAAATTGCTGGTTTATTTTGTACTAAATGATACATGCTTGTTTGATATTAGTGTACTAATGTCTGGTTATCCACCTGTAAATAAACTTTACATGATATTTATGTTTAATCATTAAACAGACACATTCATCCAAAGCAATTTACAAACAAGGAAACATCAACTGTGTGAGATAAAGGTCACATGTAGTCGTTGTTTATTTATTAATGATAACAAATAATAAACAGGTGAGAGAGTGAAGCTTTATTTTCTGATATGTATGTTTCAATGAAAACGAAAGTTTGAGTTTAATATATTTAAAAATTTATGGACTTTTGAAAATATTATTTATATATTAACTATATCAGGGAAGCAGTCTCAGACTTTTTGTTGAGTCCATGGCTTGTGCCCATTTTTGCTATTATCAGATGACATTAAAATCGTACAGTGTTTGCTTTTCACATAACAAAAATTATCTTAGAACGTTTATGTGACTTATAGGGTCAGTTTTAAATGTTGCTCAGTCAACACTGATATATTATTGTGATGTAATGTTGTAATGCAGTTAATAATAAAACATAAGAGCACAGTTGTAAAATGTTCATTATTTTTATTCTCATTCATCAGTTACTATGTCTATAAAATAATAAATGGCCACATATTGTCATTTAATTGCCGTGGTAAGCGCAGCGCCTTTTGTTTCTGTTTAAAATCAACAGTGTGATTTCCGTGTGTCTCTTTCAGGTCTGGACCAGGCAGAAATCCCAAACGCATTGTCCCGTGTGCGAAGCATCATGGCTGAACCGGACTACATGGACGGAGACGGTGATGAGCTCATCAAACCCAAGAAACTCCTCAACCCGGTGAAGAGCTCCAGAAACCACCAGGACCTGCACAGAGAGCTTCTCATGAACCAGAAGAGGTGATTTCCCTCTTCTCTTGACATTAAAGGGATAGTCCACCCCAAAACTTTCCATCATGTACTCACCCTCATCTCATTCCAAACCTGTATGACTTGTATTCTTCAGAAGATAGTTTGAGAAATGTCTTTGTGGTTTTGTGTCAATACAATGGAAGTCGATGGGTTACCAGTGAACTTTGAAATATCTTATTTTCCGTTTCTCGGAAGCAATAAAGTCCTACATGACAATGAGTAAATGAGGGAAGAATTTTCGTTTTTGGGTGAACTATTCCTTTAAATCTGTTCCTCTCCCTTCATAGTAGTTTCCTTCCTAAATCTTAATCTCATCACTGAGGCTTTCTCGCTACACCCCCACCCTACTGCAGTCTCATAAGTGTCATTATCATCATCACTGCATGAATAATGCCAGATCTCTTTGTTCAGATCAGTCCACGTGACCATATACTGCATGAACTTTATTTTATGGAGAACTTCAAAGTCGATACCAGCTTTCCTTGAGTTATTATATATATTATATCTAAGGGATAATGTACAGTGAGCTGATCATTAACTCATTAGGTGATCAGGAAATGCATAAGGTGGAACATGTTTTGTACATGACAGTGGAGTGATAAAAGAGTAAAGCTAGCACAGCTATGTAAGAAATCGGTTACATAGTTTAGTTACATAGTTTTAGGTCAATTGTTGCATATTTAACAAACGGGTTTTTGTAAAGTAGAGTCAGGCTGAGAGTTGATGTTATTCGGAAGGTTTTCTGAGTAAGATCAATGATTTCTGTCTGTGTTTGTGGCCTGTATCTAGGCTCACATGAGCCAGGAAAGAACTACACTGGAAACAATATGTCTGAGTCATCGGTTCAGGCATGTCTGTGTGTTTTTTCTTCCTCTCACATTCATCGGTGATAAATGAAAAAACAGCATGAGTGGAGACATGTTTTCTGATTACGTAAACCAGTCTCTCTCTCTTCAGCTGAGGGTTGACAGAAGAAACCCTCAGGGGGTGAAGTTGTCCCCTCAGTTTTGATGTGAATAAAATGGTATTAGTCACAGCACAAGTTGTTTATGAAATAAACACACACACGCAGACTGGTTACATAAACTTCTGTCCATTTATTCTCACATCCCACCACTGCAGTTATCAGTGCTGCCTGTCTGCAGTCCTGTGCTTAAATACTGTAAATACTAACAGAAAAGAGTCGAGACAACCTCACAATCTCCAAATCCAGCGATTCTGTATTTAAATTCATAAGAAATTGTGGGATATTTGTGTTTGTGGGGGAATATATACTTTCTGAGCTTCTATGTCTGTAAATCCCACACAGGCTCCAGTTACATTTAGCATTGTTTGTTACTTTAAAACCTTTATTTGTTATAAAACTTTAAAACCTATAGAAACATGTGTAAGACCTGTCAGTTTGTTAGCATTAATATTACTGCTAATGCTAATTCATATCCAGGATAATCTAAGTTTCGAGAAGCACAATTCATGATGTTTATCAATGAAAATGTCCTTCAGTCTTACTGATGGGGTTGTTGAGGTACATAAAACAAATGAAAGCTGTTCTGTGGTCTTTTTGTGGAACGTCCACTCTGGGTTTCATATTGAAGTAATTTCACCATTAGGTCTTCATGATTAACTCCAGAACGATTGAAACTTGTGAAACACAAGCTGATGCGTGTCTTGAGAGATGGGAAGCTATTGAAAAGTGCTTAATATTTTTACCCACTGTATTATGATTTAAAAGTGGTTAACAAAAAGGCTTATTTATGGGATGAATAATCATATAAAGATTTCTGAGCATGAGGAAAACATTTTTGGTCTGATAGCCCATGTGGGCTGTGGGGGCACGTAAGACGAAAAACATTTGAGAAACTCTAATTATTTGCACAACCTTGGATATCATAGAGACCCAAGAGGGGCTAAAATTTCAGTCTTCCTGACGTAAACTTGATAAGGACGAGAAATAATGAGTGCAAGTGCATGATTTGTTTTTGGAAGAGAACATTAGCATCATCTGAATGGGATTAGTTCCAGATGTGATGCTCTGAGAGATGCTAGAGTTACATAAGAAGGATTACAACATCCCCCAGACGTCCACCCCACCCTATCTCTCTCTTTCTCTCTCGCCCACCTTCTGTCTGCCCACCCGGTTGTACACAAGCACTCAGAGTGTTTCTGGATCCTCAGAACGTTATGAAATCACATCAACACTCAGGCCAGAAGGTGAAGAACAGAGAGTGATGGAGAGATGGAGGCCAGTCTATATATAGTCTCTTGCATCAGATATTAAAGCGTTGAGATAGGGCAGGGGTGGGCTTGGACCCTTATGTAATCACAAACTGCCTTTTTCTTTCTCTTTTATTCATATCAGTTTCTGTCTCACTGTGCAGTTATTTTGTCCAGCTGTCTGTGATGAGTAACAAACACAAGCAGGGACAAAACCACGTTTCCAGGAGACCAGTTAGAAATATTCCTGCAGGCCGGTACTGTTATATAATCGGTCTCTGCATATATTTCCATTCTTGTCGATGTTTCTTCTTTTATTTAGTCATTCATGGGAAAACAAAACCAGCAGTATTATAATCTTAATTTTTAGATTCATTCATTATGAATATCAAAAGCATTTTAAAATGTATTAAGACCATTTGTTTTAGAAACTGTTGAATGTCTTGGTTTGATGTTTTCTGTTTACAATAGAATCTTATCACCTTATCACAATAATCACCACTCAATCACCACAAACACGAAATGTAATTGTTAATAAGTAATGTGACCTGAATTGTACATCTGTAAATCTTTTCTTGGCTCTGATTGGCTGCTCTTATCGAGGTTGTGGATTGCAGCTGTACTGAAAGCACCTTTATAAATTCCACAGCTCTGAGAACTGTTGTCTCCTCAGCCGACACATCAGCCAAACATCCGTGTGTGATTAATGTTTTTCCTTTGTTTCAGAGAAGACACAAACCACACAGCGCAATAGAGTTTCTCAGGCCATCGCAATGAAATAAACAGTTGGAGGAAGAAAGTGACACACTGTTCTGAACGCAAACCAGTGACATGACACAGAAATTAGGAACGGCAGCTGTGTTTATAGACTCAGGCAGAGGTGTTCCGATTTTTATGGTATTCCCATCTCAGAGTCATATTGTTATATAACCGCTGGACAAACAGCCAAAACACTATCTGATGTGTCCAGAGCTCTGATATTCCCATCAGTTCCTCGTTTTGTCTTCCTACAAGTCTAGACAAGTCTACAGATTCTGGAGAGCAAAAGAAATAACAAAGCAGTCTGTTGATCTCTGTATGAATGCTAGGATATGTTCAGAAATATATTATATAAAATACAATATTCTTTGCGATGTGTATAATGGTGGAAATACTGATATATATTTAAATGATATCGATTTTGATTGCATTGCGTTAGCAAAGGGGAAGGAATTCGATTTCCAATGATGACACACACTGATTAAATGTATAACCTGCCAAATGCATAAATGTAAATGAATAAATGCTGTAAAAATGTTGATTTCAATTTTGTATATGACTTATTTACTATCATTAAATTTTATATCTGTCTGTCCAGCCATCCATCCAGATCAAAGCACTTATCCTTCAACCCATACTCCAAAATGTCAATTACACATCTCTGAATTTCATTATATATGATGTTATTTCATTTAAAGAACTGGTTTCACTCTTATTTATTTGGAAAAACAGGAGGTCAAGAATTACACAACTAATCAAAACTCTAGTCTATTACTAACCAATTCCCATCTCTAAAACCCACCAGGCATCCGTCCATCCGTACTGGATTACAGTATGTGGGTCAATCAGGATTTTCACAGGGATGTTTGCTGTCCACACACTCATTATGTAACTTAATGGATTATTCTCTCTGAACTGTGCTAGAGTCTCATCTTCTGCTGTCTCATTGGGCTGAGTCTCCATTGATCTTTATGTGAATGAATCCAATGCTTTTGTGGGTTAATTTCCTAATGATAACAAAACAATTGTTTTTCTTTATTACAGGGGCCTTGCTCCACAGAACAAGCCAGAACTTCAGAAGGTGATGGAGAAGAGGAAGAGAGACCAGGTGCTAAAGGCTCAGAAGGAGGAGCAGGAGGCCCACAAGAAAAGATCAGACCTTGAGATCGAACTCATGAAGAGACGAGAGACACTTGAACAGGCAGGTCCCGTCCATAAACACTCATGTGACGGTTTATTTCCAAATGACTGACCAGCTTCTTCTTTTCTACTTTAGCTGGAACTGGAGCAACACAAGATCGATGAGGAGCAGGAAAACACTCCAGAATTTGTCAAAATGAAAAGCAATCTGAGAAGAACCAAACAGGAAGTGGATGGGCAGGAACGTGCCACCTAGATAATGTTTCCATGGCACTTTTGTTGGCATGGCAACAAGACTGTGGTTTGTGGGGATTTCCTGGTGTTCCTCCCCCATGTGTCCCTGTGAAACAAGTGACTAGATGAACGGTTCCTATTGCCTGCTTGCAAGACACAACCAGTATTCACTCGCCTCTTTTCTTGAACAACCATTACAAATAATAAAGAGGATTCAAGAATAATTACACACACAAACTTTTGCACATGGTTGCAGCCTCTTGCCACTGGTTGAATGGCTTCAAAGAACATGCATGGCGGAACAAACAAATCAAAATTTCTGTGTTTTTTCTTTTTTTTTTGGAGGGGGGCACATTTTTTACTAGTATTTTTATTTTCACAAGCCGAAATGGCTCACTGGATGGACTCTTAAGCCAAAACAATACTCTTTATTTATGTTCAATGTAAACTCACATTTCCCTCTTGGTTGATGATTATGAAAAGAAATGGAAAACTAACTCTGATATTTCAACAGTTCTATATTTTTCTCGTGTGATGCACCATGTTTGCTTTCATAAATTGTAATATTTGTGCGCTCCCTCTGCTCTTAAGCAATACTAGCTCTAGGTTCGTGAATTTTCTTTACAAATATTTTGTTATGCTTTTTTAAAATATGTTACTAATAAGTTAATACATTTTAGTTCAATGTGATATTAAATGCAAAGACATCTGTATTTTCTTCACTTGAATGGTAGTTGTTTGCAATCAGAAAAGCTGGAAGAGAACATGAGATGTTTATTAATGAAACAAGACACACGGTCTTGTGTATTAATTGAGCCAATAAATAACCACTCCTTGTGTTCCTTTTAATAAATATTATTTTATCATGTTGAATCTTGCTTTTATTATTCTTACAATGTCTATATAAGATGTGCAAATAATCTCATACTGAATAATATTTACATTTGATCTTAAAACTTTTGTAGAAGAGGAAAGACATGAGTTGATGAGCGAGTCATCTGACATCTGCTATAATTAGATTACACCTCTACAAAATATAATCAAACTCCTTGTAAAGGGATAAACGTCAGTCTAAGCTTTTCATAAGCAATACTGACTACTTGAAACGCGATGTTTGCTTTACTCTTTAAAATCTGTTTAGTAAATACGTATGATTTAAAGCACAATAAATAAACAGTGTTGTTAGAATGACCACTTCATACACAACACAAAAAAACGCAAAGTTACAAATACGCAACAGAAATGAAAGCAAAACCAAATCATGTGGATTCTTGCATAACTGTGCTGTGCAGAACAGCTGGTGGAAACTGGGTTAAGAGAACTAAGTCAAAGACACTGTATTAAATTGTACAGTATTTAGCATATAACAAGTACCATCTGATGTCAACTCTGGCCGAAGAGTCTCTGGATTATCTCACACTATTTAGGACATTTAGTGCATCTTATCTCAAAGGGTAGTTTAACCCTTTCATGTGTGATATGTTTGTCTGTTCATGGTCTCCAAAAGTATGAAGACTGTGAATTTGAACTCCTATTGACAATCAGACATTTCCTTTATATCTTTTAAACTCCATGGTATGGAAAAGCATTTAGATTTGAATTTAATGTGGCAAGCACATTACTTGGAATTTAAGGTTTATGTTATGATTTGTGAAATGGGTAAATTGTGGTAAAAGAGTGAGATAACAGCCTATATGATGCTAGTAAGTTGGGGCTCAATAGCCCGGCAGGCAACACGTGGGGCACCATTGGGTAGAAACATGTCTAGCTTCTAAATGATTTTACGACAATACGTGTTACTTCATGTAGGGGGCGCCCGACGGCTCAGTTAACAGCATGATCGGCCAATATTGTGTTTAAGATGCTGTCTTATCCATAATGTACCTAAATAATGACAATTAAAACTTTAAAGGCTACTTCACATTACACGGTGACGAAGTTAAAGATAAAAACTATTATTTATTGCATCGCAGCGTACCGTTTATACAACCGCTATCGGGCCGTGAAGCCTCGTTTTGGAGTCAAGTTAAACTTCCGTTCTGCCTACATTTAATTCTAAGAATTAAAGACTTAATACGTTATGTATTTGTAACCCCTAAATTAATCCATGTTCGCAAATAACACATTATATAAGCAATAAAACCAAAAATACTTGTATAGGTGATATATCAATGTGAATTAAAATAAACGCTTTACAAAATAAAACGAAACTTATGTTTTCAAGCAGGCAAAATTACGGGCAGCCCAGTCACGCTATTGACATGGCGGCGCAGATGGCGGTAAATTCAGGTAGAAATATATATTTCACGTTATAATTATATTTCATATTATTTTCACCTTTTGGATCTGTTTTTTTCTTATAACATGAGTTTATTTTGGTGTTTAGATATTGAGTTTATAACTGGAGCGCTTTAAACAATCTTCAGTTCGAGCAAATGAAAGTCTTTTGAGAATCATGTTTCATCATTTTAAACACATTGAAAGTTTCTGGCCACATGCATCAATCTACGTGTGTTAATTTATTTATTTAATCATTGTTAGTTACATAATGATGCTAAAGTCATAGTAAAACTGAATTTGAACGATGAAATAACACTGTTTATTGACGCATGCTTGCGTTGTGTTGCACGTCAAATACAGTCAAATTTCTTAAAGCAAATCTGTCAGTTTTCTTTCTTACAAAGTAAACAACACCAGTTATAAACTCAGATAATGTGTCTAAAAACGTGAAACACACCCTATTGACAAAGGGCGTGTACAAAAAACTACAACAGAATAAATGATATTTAATGGACGTTTTACATCCACCTACAGGGGCCAGTCTGTGGGGGCCTCTGAAGGAACTCTGGGAGGCTGTGGAGGGAGCCGTATGGAGACGTCAACCAGAGAGCGTTCATCTCTTAGATCTGCAGTTAAAGAAACACAAGTCCACCTTTTTCTCCCTCTTCAAAAACCCTGTAGGTTTTCTTTCATATACTTCCAAAACAAACATTTTATTTCAAATATCTGTACACCCGCATGATAACGCTAAATCCTGCTTCATAGTTTTGCTTGAACATGCAGTTAACTGTATTTTTCGAAACAGCCAAAGAGCGCAGAACAGAGAGACAAGGTTCGAAAAGCAAGCACAGACGGCATCGCCATACAGGGCCAGCAGGGAGCACGATTGCTTCCCGATCAGCTCATCACAGAAGCTTTTATTCTTAGTGATCTTTTTGACCTCGGAGAACTAGCTTCACTGGAACTGCTGCTGGCGGGTAACACACTCTTAACACAAACATTAATATCTGTTGATAATGCGCATGTGTTATTGCTCTGTACATGTGGGATCTTGATGTGTACCCTCAGGAGAGCAACAGCAGCCTCACTTTCCTGGACTGACTCGAGGGCTGGTGGCTGTGCTTCTCTATTGGGATGGCAAGCGCTGTGTGGCGAACTCCCTTCGCTCACTCATTCAGTCCAGACATGGAAAAACTTTCACTCTTGATTTGAGGTTTGTGGCTCTTTCATCTTGAAACCTCTGTAGTTTGGTCTCGATAAGATCCAGCTTTCTCTCTGATACATCATTACTTCAATGGCAGTATCTGCACCTTGGAATTTGAAAGTACATGAAAATAAAACATTTTGTGGTATCTAGTCAATGTCTTCTTTGGAAGCCATTTATGTTAGTGTACTTTTAAAATGTGCTATAAACGTAATTAAAATATTATATACACTTTATTTTATAGAAGAGAATATTAGATTTTCTTTGATAACAAGTGAACAAAAATATTGCATTGCTACAGTTTCTTTGGTTTTTTCTAGGGCTACAAGATATATAGAAACTATCGAAATATTCCAAATGTGCACATTGCAGTGATTTGTAATAACTAAATTATTTAAATACTTCAGAAATATTTAACATATAGTCAAAGTTTCAGGTTGATGCAGAAATTGATGCAGAGACGCATTTTTCTTCAGTATCATGCAGCCCCCCTTGTTTTTTATCCCCACAGTCCTGAACTGGTGCATCTGACCACACGGTTCACAGATGAACTGATGGCTCAGGGTTTGACCAAACAAGTCCTAAACCTGATCTCAGACATCAGCGTGACCCGTGAGTTTGAGAGGCTTCAGAAGGAGCGCGGCCTCGGCAACGAGAAACACAGGAAAGAGGTGGGATCAATGTTAGCCTTTATGCAAATTGAAACATGCATATGCAAATAATGAATCATATTAGGCCGGATATTATGTACATTATTATATACGGATAATGTCCTTTTCTCGTACGGTACAGGTGTCTGACCTCATCAAAGAGTGCCAGCAGTCATTGGCGGAGTGTTTGTTTGCATGGACGTGCCAATCACCGCTAAGCAAGGAAGACACCCTCGCTCTCATTGGTCACTTGGAGACCGTGACCGTAGAAGCTGACGGCTCATTGGATAGTGTCAATCTTGCTTTAGTCATGGCTTTGCTTTATTGCCTGGATGTTAGTTTTCTGGAGCAAGGAATGGAGGATAGAGAAGGTACTAATGCTTGATTACAACATTGGTCAATTCTGTAGTACAACCTTAAGAATTTAATAAGTATTGATTACAGATTCATTTGTGCTGGGACAGATTTGTTGCTTAACAATAAAAGCAATTAGTTTTTCTAAGTATCTAAGTTCTATAGGTTAACATTAGTTAACTCAGTTGCTGGCATAAAAAAAAGAGATTAGGCTTGGTCAATAACAATTCGTACATATATAAAAATTATATAACTAATATATGTAAAATTCCAGTGTACATTAATTCACAACATACATTAATATATGTTAATGCAGTACGAGCAAACATGACTTTTACATGACTGGAGATACTGCTAAATAAATTCAAATACAGCTTAAAGCAAAGCAACATTTTTACACTTTGCACTCAATGACAGTCGTTTATTGTTTGTTGATGGTGTTGCATGTGGTTAGATTTGCTCCAGGCTTCACCGTTACTGACGGAGAGGCAGTACGTAGCAGCCGTTCACAGTCGACTGGTGGATGGTCAGGTCTGGAAACTCCCCGGACTGCAGGCAGTGGTGCAGCTGACCTGGGCTCTGTCTCTGAGGGCGCTCTCGCAACTTCCACAGGGTGCAGGTATCTCCACACCTTCCATGGCTGATAGATGCTGTCTGATAGGTGGGCTGGAGCTGATTTATGCTACTCTTGTATCGTTTCAGCTCTGTTGGAGTTCACAGAGGCAGATGAAGCTCTGGCTGACCAGGCCCTGTTGGGAAGCGTGTTTCTCTTCCTGACAGAGGGCATTCTGGGAAGTACCGGCTTCATCCAGGAGGAATTCTACATTCGTCGACTTCATTCTCTTATTACTGATTTCTTGGCTCTCATGCCTCTGAAGGTAGGAGGAGATAGATGGATTTTGGCTGTTTATTCACATAGTTGACCTCGCTTTTGGCTTGTATCTGTAGTATGTTGTTTTCATCACTATTGGGGGCTCATTCTAAGGGATGGATGTTCTTCGCAGATAAAGCAGCTGCGTAACCGTGCCGACGAGGATGCGCGACTGATCCACATGGCTCTGCAGATGGGCAGTGAGCCTCCAACCTCCCTGCGCAAAGACCTGGAGCACCTCATGATCCTCGTGAGCTTTCTGTCACAATTAACATTTATAACCGCACTGATTAATTCTTCATAATAAGAGTAATAAATACTATTTTGGAAACCGTTCTCTAGCTCTGCAGTGAGCACATGACTTTCATCTTTACATGTCACTTCCCAAATGACATTAACTGTATCACTGTATCACTTCACACCGCAAAAATAAAGTACATCTTATGCACAATATTCAACACTCATGCAATCCAGCACTAAGTACAGATTTTAAACCTTTTTAAATGCTGCATATTGCGGTTTTAACATTTTGTCTGTGTGTGTGTTCGGTTCCAGATTGGAGAGTTCTACAGTAAAGATCCGTTCGGCTTAGAACTGGCCCTGGACTTCTGGTGTCCGTCAGAGTCTCTTCAGCACACTTCACTCACAGGGTCTTTTCTTGGAGTAGCTCTGCAGAGGCCTCCTCACAAACAGGTGCGTTGGCGTGTCACTGAAAACATTTACCAGTCAATCATGTGTTTGATAATTGTGCTCTGACTTTTCTAACCGGTTTTACCCGTTACACGGCCAGAGGTAATGTTGTTATATCACAAAATCATCGCCATTGTTTTGGATAAAAGTGTCTTCCAGGCAAAGAAATCTAAATAAATTAATGTGTGTGCATTTTTTCAGGTGGTTCTCTCTAAGTTTGTGCGTCAGATGGGCGATCTTCTTCCAGCTACTCTTTATATTCCTTACCTGCGCATGTTAAAAGGACTCGCTAATGGACCTCAGTGCTCCCATTACTGCTTTAGTCTGCTCAAAACCAACGGAACTCCACACGGTAACGGCACCTTCAGAGCTTATGAGAGGGTTCTGCGATACGATCTCTGTTGTAAAGCATCATGGGAGATCTTTATGTGGGCTGTTTCAGGAGAGAACCGGCAGGGTGGAGTGTCGGGGAGTATTGTGTCATGGGAGCACTTTTTCCATTCTCTCATGCTGTACCACGAGAACCTGCGACGGGACGTGCCCAGCGCCGACAGCACGCAGTACCGCCACCTGCCCATCAGAGGCATCACTCAGAGAGAGATGGAGGGTCTTACTGCCTTTCTGCAGCTGCTTACCACCATCATCACATGGGTATTTCAGTTATAGATGCTGCGAATTAGCGCTGCACAATATTGAAGAAAAATGCAAAAGAAACATGCAATATGGAAAAGAAAAGCATGACGACAACTTCTGATAGTCAGATTTATGCATCAACCAAAAACTGACAACACATAACTTGACAAACCGTTGCGATATGCACATTTGCAACAGTCGCAATTTTCAATATATTGTGCAGCTACGCTGATTCCAAGCTTGATCAAAATGCTAATGCTCTAGAGGTAATCTTTGAGTCTGTACATGTGCGTTTACTTTTATCCTAACGTGTTACAGAGTGAAAATGCACGGCTGGCTCTTTGCGAGCACCCACAGTGGACGCCGGTGGTGGTGATGTTGGGTTTGCTGCAGTGCAGCGTTCCACCCATGCTGAAAGCGCAGGTCCTGCATGCCCTTGCAGCCTTCGGCAAATCCCCTGAGATCGCAGCTTCCCTCTGGCAGTCTCTGGAGTATACACAGGTAAACAATGGGGGTTAGGTGCCTTGCTCAAGGGCACCTCAGTTGTTACCTGCTGGCATTGAGAATCGAACCAGCGACTGTTTGGTTACAAGTCTGACTTTCTAGGTAGTAGGCCGCAATTGCCCCACAAAACCATTGTACTGTTTCTGCCCAGTCAAGAACCAGGACCTTTTGTGTGTCAGGCTTGCTTACGTGGCTTGGAGATGTCAGATACCTCAAATCATTGAAATCAATATGTGATCACTTCTCAGGGTGAAAGTGTTTAATCATTGTTATTTTTTTTCCATCTCAGATCTTACAGACAGTAAAAGCACCTGGACAGAAACAAGCAGCCGGGATTGAGGTGAACTGTCAGTTTCTTAGAAGTTTCTTATGGGATTTTACTATAGCACTCGTAGCACTGTAGTTTGTTTTCTGTAATAGGTGGAGTTGAATGAGATTGAGTCGAGCTGTGAGGAATATCCCTTGACCAGAGCCTTCTGTCATCTGATCAGTGCTCTGGTGGAGAGCGCACTTCCTGTCAATCTGGGAGCTGGACTCCGTGCGCCAGGATTCCAGCCGTATCTGGACTTCCTGCGTGATTCTGTGTTTCTGGCTTTCCCCACGCGGGCCTACCGTCGTCCGGCGGAAAAGGTTTGAAAGAGCTTCCAGTGGTTCCCATGTTCATGACGAAAACATTTTCCCAACCTATGATATTTCCTAACTCTGCAGTGGGAGGTGGCTGAGGCCGTGTTGGAGGTGTTCCATAAACTTCTGCAAGAATACGAGCCGCAGCCTTCAGACTTCCTGCAGGAGATAGTGGAGCTGCAGGGGGAGCAGGTGCCGGCCCATAAGCCCCCGGGGCACAGCCTGATGTTCCACCTGCTGAATGACTCACCCACCCTGTCTCTCTGCCTCAGCCTGCTGGAGGAGGGCGCTCGTCAGCTAGACACATACGCCCCTTTCCCTGGTCAGTGTAGGGCTGCTTCTACAAAATTATTATAGTAATAGTTTCATTATCAAGCCATTAACAAACCTAATTAATACTTGGATACTACATATAAATGTTAAATGATAATAATAATTAGTATGTGTATTGTAGGTAAGCAGCATATGGAGAAAGCAGTTCTACACTGTCTGTGTTTATTGGAACTGGCTCTGCAGAAGGAGGTGGCATTTATGGACCTCCTGAGAGAAAGTCAAACATCTCTGCTGGTCTCACCTCTGGAACAGCTGCTGCAGGGCGTCAGTGCTCAGAGCCGACGGGCTGATCACATCATCAACATTGCCAGGTGACCACGTCTCTCACTTTCATTAGTGTGTGACTGATACGTGTTACGTGGATGATTCTGCAGTATTATGACTCATGTTTTTCTTTTTGGTCTCTACAGGTATCTGTACCACAGCAGCTCAAACTCTGAGGCTGCGTTTCAGAGTGCCAAGATTCTGCGACATATCGCACGCTACCCAAACATTCAGACCAGACTCGTCGGAGACTTCACACATGACCAGGTGAGAGATTTATCC
>JAZGTK010007479.1:0-19336 GCA_036877625.1 Ambastaia sidthimunki | reverse complement strand
GACAAGTATATCCTAATTTTTGTCCAATCAAATGCTCTCTAGAAATGTAAAGTCCCTTCTCGAATACACATTGTAATTGACTAACTATAGTAACAGTCATAATTCATGAGTGTGATGTAAACTAAAAATTATTGACTAGTTTAAAAAGGTTGATGCCCTTTTTCAACTTCTAATTTTAAAAAGAGTATTTACTCTTTGAGTAAAAACACAAATCTATGATGACTGTAAAACTGTAGTCATCGAACATTTTAAGAAGTCTTTAATAAATTAAATCTAGACCGATAATCCCAGTTCCTGCAGAAATCATCAGGAGTGAAACTTGCACAGTTAAACCTCAGTCCACGTTTCACTGTGCAACAAAGGGCCCTAGTGTGCAGCACAGGTCAGCTGCTGCTTTAAATTCAAACTTGTGCGTCTACAGAGTCATGCTGGCTGCAGGAAAGAAAAAACAGTTACAGTTGATCCTCCTACATAACAGTTAACTAGACACTCTGCTTCACTTCTACACTTGCTCCTACTTGGAACCTACTTGTGATCTCAATAGATGACTCTCCTCTCAAATGATATATTATGTGCACATAAGGCACAGTAGTGTGGCTTTAAATGATTACTCATTTAAATTAGTGGGATTTAAATTATATACAGTCAAAGGCACAGAGTATTCTGGACAGTTATAAATGTTCTCACATCCATTTATGCATTAAATTTAATATCCATTTAGTCATTAAACTTGTTCTTGGTCTCTGATCATCTGTTTCACTGTATTTTAAAATTGAGGGCTCTGTTGTGCATAAATTAGAAATAATCCAATAAGGAAGCGCCGATAACACATTCTCATATTCTCAATGGCGTCTTTTAGCTGCTATTATTGGCACTTTTATTCTCCATCTTACTCCATCACTTACCATTTATTTTCAATTTATTAGCGGTCCTAATTGTTTTAGAAATAACCACATTTCAGCTAATTTTAATCCAAAGCAGCTAATATGACACGTGCCTAGTGTTCACAAACAGACCTTATAGAGTGTCTGTTCCACTCTTATAAGTAGATTCTGGAGACAACAGTCTGGATGAGAAAATCAATATTTACTTGGTTATATGTGGAGCTGTAAAATCACAGACAGAAAGACAAGACCATTCTAAGATGTAAACTTTCCTGCCTCGCCCCGGTATGGTAAGAGGTGAGGTGCCTCACAAAACAAACATACAAAAATGTGTTGTTTATCTTTGAAGATGTATAAATAACCGATTTTGATGTTTTTTTTCTTGCCTCTTCTTGAGAGGAGACTTTATGCTGTTTGTAAGTGTCAAAGTGGTAGCTAGGAAACCTTCGAAGTAAAGGTCAATATACTGGTCACGTGTCGGGACCGGTGTGCTTTTAATCACTAAACAAGCTCTTATATTTCTGTCGCTTGAAGATTTATGACTGTTGACATCAGCTTTATTATTTGGTTGAATTTTTTTTTGTTTACCAGTTATTCCGAAATTTTACAACTTTTAACAACACAAGTAATGTGATCGCAATGCAACTTTTTTGTTGTCTTTTTTACTCTAAAGCTCTCTTGAAAACTCTTTGAGCTTTGCTCAGAACATAGCAGCTGGGTGAG
Organism: Ambastaia sidthimunki; assembly: GCA_036877625.1. NCBI lineage: Eukaryota > Metazoa > Chordata > Actinopteri > Cypriniformes > Botiidae > Ambastaia > Ambastaia sidthimunki. Next base: position 17,729 of record JAZGTK010007479.1, on the reverse strand, counting down.
ATCAATGCATTTTTTGATGTAAAATAGATATTCTCTAAAATGTTGTGTTTCAGTTAATTTATGCTCTTCCCAGCATTCACTGGAGCATGAATATTTAATATGGTTGTATTTATTGAATGATTGCCAGTATTATTTTGCAGATGTTGTTGATTTGGTGTCATGTTTAGTAACTTATTGTCCTGGGTCAGAATGACTTTGTTCCTCTGCTTAATTATAGTTTGTTTATTGTTACTCTGGGCCTGTGTAGGGATCTGTGTGGTCATTGTGTTCTTTGCCATTGTTTATATGCTGATAATACAATCGGATAAATTTGACTAAAAAGAAAACAATACATTTCATTAATTCTGTTTTGTGGTCCTAAACAGGCAGATAAAGTACACTAGCAAATGACCAAAGATGCCCTGATGACTTCAGTACTGCAAGAACAAACTGCAATGTCGTTTAAAATTGTTGTAGGCCATAAACAGGTGAAGGCGGGATTTCCACTGTTAGCTCAAGATGATGGTAACACTATCATAAAAATCTCATTAAAGTCAATGGAAAGTCTGTCAATCATGGAAATATCTGTTTTCTCCCTGCATTTACATTTATGGGTCTGTGTGTGGTGGCAAGAGAGAATGGGTTTCTCAGCAGGTGACACAGCTTTGTTAATGTCCTCAGCCTCAAATCCTATTGGCTGAGGCAGCTCCTCTCATAATGGCCAATCACTTTATCTCTGTGTGAGGTCCATGTTTGGTAAAGTAACAGATAGCATTTTATGATAATTGTCTACTCTTAACTTCTACTGTCTAACACTTCTACTGTCTTTTAACAACATCCAACAGTATATATAAATGCACGTGCACTTATGTATTTTACTGTTTGGTCATCTCAAACATGATTTTTAGCAATCACAGACACTTTCGTTCTTTGGAAAACAAGAAAAAAAGATTAACTGCACAATTGTTGGTTGTGGTGAATACAAACATTTCAGTAATTCCACTGAGGTTTCTGAGTATGTTGGAATGATCTCTGTATGTTTGAGAACAGTTCTTACAAGCGCACTGAAAAGTATCCTGTAGTGTTTGTGTAGCTCAGCTGGCAGAGCATTGTGTTAGCAGTGGAACAGCTGTGGGTTTGATTCCCAGGGAACACACACTAATAAAAACACTGTGTACTGTGAATGCACTGAAAGTGGCTTTGGATAAAAGCGTCTGCCAAATGCATGAATGTAAAGGCATACATGGGTTCAGTGGGCAGCTCACAGGTCAGACTGAGGGTAATTCAGAGCACTGTGCTGCTGTCATTGCCTTACTGTGAACCGCACGTGCAGATTTGAATGTCTTTTTAGGAGTTCTGTAGGTTTCCTCATGAGTGGTGATGAATAACTCTACACGCTTCAATCACTGTGATGAATAACTGACATTAATGATTGCATAGCAGATACAATGTGAAAAGACTGGAGCTCAGCCAATGGAAATCCATGCTAAACAGTAGAGAAATGTACAGTTAAAAGAAATATAATACTTGCCCTGCCAACATCTTTACTGCCTCCACCACAAAAACAATACATTTTAATTAAGCTATATATAAAAATATAAATATTTGACATTATTTGTTATTTCATTGTCATTATTACTATTGTCATATTTTCATTTTATCCCCGCTTATTACTATTGGGAAAGTGTAATTACATACAGCTGTAATAAAACTGCATGACAGCTTTAAATTCATAAGGACACTTTATTCTGGAAAGCAATGGCACATTGTGCAAAACATTACAAATTTGTTTACACTTTTCAACTAATTCTTGTTCTTCTAAGACTACCAAAAATCATTCTTGCAATTTTGACACAACCTTGTCTATGTTAGCCAGCTTCATAATGTTACCTAGCCGGCATATTTAAACTAAAAATCAGGTTTTAAAACTACATCAACAAGATTTGCAAATTGATTTTCAAATGGATTGGCATTGATTTTATTCCACAGATTGGAACGCTGCATGGTCCAATAAAACAAATGATGGTTCTGTCAGCTGGCATGTAGCCCTCTTCCATTGATTCAGGGCCATTTGGTCATGTTTATTGTTGAGATTTGTCACTGTGCATATCTAATGTTTCTTTTCAATGTGATGCAGAGCGGAGCTTTCTCCCCATGTTACTATGTTTAAATCAAGCAAATCCCTTATCCCTGGCCCCAAAGCCCTCATGCGCTCCCTAAAGTGGGAAAAGAGCTTATCTACTGCGGCCAGGCCAGCCGCCCTGCTAAGTGGAGGCCTGCAGCAAGACTTTGTGAGGGTCCCACTGCATGCAGACAGCTTCACCCAACCAGAACAAAACTGAAATCAGCACACAGACATACATTACACGCTTAACGGGCAACAATGAATAAAACTGCTTATTTCTGTTTATTTCTTAATTGAATTATCTAAGCTACAAATGTTAATTTCTCAGCACTTCTTGCAGATTCTCTTTAGAGAAGTGTAGTTTACCACACTCATTATTGTAATTAAGTATTGAAAGCAATTATTGTAATTTACAATAATTCAAATCAAGGACTTGAAGCTAATTTAATATTGTTTGTGCTCCTTGTGTTCCTGAAGTATGTTTTCCATTCAGTTCCCATCCATTAAAAAAGAATCTTCAAAAATGAGTGTTAAGATATAAACCAAACCAGAGGAAAAAAAGGTAAAGGTACAATACAGTATAAAACTACTGACCAAGCTGGATGGGAGAACACGGTCACTTCAAAGCTAATTTGCAGTAAATTCTATTGCCAGGGAAACAGCAGCATCTCTGATTGCTGGATTTCTTTTAGGATTATGGATAGTGTTATAAAAGCTGATGTGAAATATGAAAATAAAAGCTCAGTGACATGTTCCAAATGTTTTTTAGCATGTGAACATTTAAATTTGTTGTTATTGTTCTTTATCTTTCGGTAGATAACATTGATCCTGGTGGAACAAGTTTTAGCCATCTGCAAAGCTGAGATAATCAGACATCATTGCAGTAATTTGTTTTATAGACCTACAGCTAGTAATTATGGTGAGATAATACAAGCCATAGTTAAAATGGATGTCCTGAAATGGACAGAAAGTGTGACCACTAAGTGGTTATATGTGTTGGCACAGCCCCCAGAATACTCACTTTTATGGTTGCATTACTGTTCAAAACAAAGGTATGCACCTATCCTTTTTTAATCCCCCATTTGCTCTGGCACATTACTGAGTTACCAGCTTTGGATTTCAGGGCCCTAAAGTGACCCACAGAACAAAACAAATGACATCTGAATTTTAAATCATAACTTCAGCTCATTATCAAACCTAATGGAATCTACTGGTCAGGAATATTGTGTCCTGGGCAGGACATCATGGTATTAAAATGCATATAAATCAAATTACTAATGAGGTACTGTAAGAAATGGTTTACATTCACACTTCCTGAGGATGACTACCTCAGCCTTTTCAAATTTCCGTACACACTCTCCCCCCAAATTTGAGCCAGTCTGAGTTTTAATTTCATTTGTAGTTTTGAAGTTCATAATTAAACAGTCTAAGGAAAAGTGCAATTTTGGTTGCTTTTTTATTTAGGAGCATTGTTAATTTATTTATTTTTTGCAATTTTAAAATTCTGGTACCATTTTCTCACAAAAAATTAGTTTTTAACATGCACTAGACAAACAAATTTGGAAGTGCTTTTTAAATATATTTTTTAAAATATTACTTTATTTTTTATTCATTCTAAAAAAATTTCTTCTATTTGTCATCTCTTATCTTATGACTAAAGTGAGCCAGGAAAAATGAGTTTTGGCATGCTATTGATTTTGAAATGTTAGACCCCTATACCAATCTGATCCCCAATATAATGCCAGTTAGAGAGTCCAAGGCAGACACCAGTATACCCACAACTGAAGGACAACCTGCTGAGTGTGAAATAAAGACAAAACTACCACACTAACAACACAGCCTGTGAAGCCAAATTTATTGTTTTTAAAAGATTTTTATTGATCATTTACAGTCTGGTGTAGAGATGGATCTACATTGATGTCTGGCTGAATACTGGCTTTGTAAATAAATCCCTGCCCTGTATGTGAGCGCCTTACTGGAAACTGATATTGGAAAAAAAACATTTTGAGGGAAGCAAAAGCAGTCACAAATAGAGTATTGAGTGGAGAGGATGTGATATGGCAGATTTAATTGATATTTGGGGAAAGCAATACCTAAGTATGCCAGCTAAACAGTGTTAGCAAATTACTTTTAAAATAATGTCATTTTTTACAGGACATATATAACACCATTCCATTAATTTGGTTAAAATTACCTTGTGTCCACTAGCTACTGAAGAACCTTTGGAAAGGTAGAGGGGTTGTGGGATTTGTGTTTAATTGTGTTGTTCTGAGTGACTTTTGCCATCTTTACACTAAATTGCAATGCTTGCACTAGAAAATTAAAATTATTATTTAAATCAAATCAGTCTATATGCTGAAAAACATATAAAACAACAATAAAGTTGAGAAGCACTCAAAACATAATAAATTGTATATGTAACAAAATATATTGTAGGTACACAGATAGTAGAATATCCTGAACAATATGTCTGAACAAGCTGGATGCAGAACCAAATAATTTTCCTAAAAAATATATATATTTTTTAAAAAATAAAATATTTTTATAAATACAAAAATATTATAAAATACTTAGAAAATCCCATTTCCTAAAAAATCCTATTTACATAATAATTTTCCTTAAAGATGCAATCTGTAATTTTGGTTTGGTTAAAAAGTTACTACTGAACAAGGACATAACACAAGTGTTAAAAAGTGTTCAAAACTATCTACAACAGTAGAAGATAACTCTGCAAGTACCCTGCAATTTAATGTTACAGACAGAGATGGCGGTAGAAATTACAGCTTTAATGCAGATAAACTCACCACCACCTCTAGTAATGTTATTTCAAGCTATATGTCATGTTCTTGTTCTGTTTTGCCTTTTCCCTGTTCTGTTATAGTTAATGTTCCTTTCTCATTTAACCAGTTATCAGTTTAGTACTTCCCTCCTGGTTTCCATAGTTACCCTTTAAGTTCTCAGTAGTTTCCTTGGTTCCTGATTAGTCCTATGCCATGTTTTAGTTTCCATGTTTACCTATTAGTATTTATACCTTTGGTTTGGGTCAGTTCTTGGTCAGTCCTCGTCCTCGTCTGATGTTTTGGAGTTTTCATGTGTTCCTGAGTTTATTAAAAGTGTATTTTGAGTTTCATTGGATTACTTCTACACATACCATGACACTATCTATTGTACATACCAATATTGCACTGTTTTAGAGGTTTGTTGGGTAGGATTTGGGATTCATGACACCTGAATCTGTCATAGTACACCCCCCTCTCCCCACTCCACATGTACCCAAAATCTGAATCTGTCACTTGCTCATGTTCTAGGACCTCATAAATTGCAAATGATAGACTGTTTGGTGGAGTGTGTTTCTGGCATAATGCATACGTCAGTTGATGATTATTAATTTGTAAAACAGTAGAGCATAAAGTAGAGGCTATTAGATGAACTTGTATACACACCGCATGGGTGGGTTTCTGCTGTGATCAAACTACCTCTTATCCTAGTCATTTACACAATGAAACAAATCTGCTACACAGTTGTCATTGACAAGCTTAGAAAAACAACAATGCTGGTGAGGTTCAGCACATACACATTGTTAAAGGCCCTTATATTCCTGCTTTAATGCTCCAAAGTTTCATTACACCAATGAATGACCAAGAAATATTTGCAGCTATTTCATGTAAATGTTTAGAGCTAGTAAAAGCATTATAAAGTTATATTTCATAGCATTTCTGAAAATCAGTTAAAAAACACATTTCCAAAATTTAAGAAATGTTACTACAAGAATTAATAATCTGAGGCTGTAATGTTAACTTGTGACATGTAGATCTCATCACCCTCATAAACAGTAGTAAGTAAATAAAATAAACAGTAGTTTTTTAAGGCAGACATCAGACAAGCAGACAAAGCAAATATCATCAATTCTGTCAATCTATCTATGATGGGCTTTCCCTTAGAATCTCAGACTCTTCAGCTGTGATACACATCAATAGCACATTAGTCAACTTGCAGTGTGTGTTCATTCTTCACGAAGGATGGGTTAAATGCAGAGGTCACATTTTGGTTATGGGCAACAAACTGACAAATACATGTCACTTTTTTGATAACACAACTATAAGCAGTTTAATTAAGATGGGTCATGCAGCAAAGTCATACAGCATACACGGCAGGTGCATTATAAACACTAGTGGTGATTCTATTCTGTAAATGATTCTGTTAATAATAGATTGTGGTGTTCTTGTGTTGATGTTTCTTTCTCTATTAGATTCACTTCAGACAGAACTACTGTAACTGTAAATGTGTTTGACTTGCTAAAATCGCACTCACTGATTTAATATATTAACATGAATTAAACGTAGCTCTTAGGGAATTTAAATAGCTACAAGTTAAATGGGTGAACAATGCAAAACCACACTGGTATTGTAACAAAGACTTAGGGGTCGAGGGATCCATGTGCAGCGTACACAGAAAACAGGGATATCACAGGCAACCAGAATCAAAACAGTCCAGGCAGAGAATCAGGGCAGGTGGCAGACAAACAGTAAATCGGGAAACAGGCATGGGTCAAACAGGCAGGCAGCAAACAATCAACAATGGGTAACAGGCAAGGTAGGCAACAGGTAAGTATAATCCAGAAACCACTCAGAATTGTTCACCATGGCAAAACAAGAGTTCACATTGAACTCAATAATGGGTGAGTATAAATAGAGTCATTGATGGGGCAATTGGGAACAGCTGAGAGGGGCGTGGTCTCAGGTACGGGGTGCATGGGAAATGTAGTCTGTTTAATATTCAGGCGATGGCTCCCGCTGGTGTTGATCGGAGGGAGCCACAGAGACCGGATTTGTGACAGGTATACATTTAGACAGAAGTCAACTATATAATGTTTTGGACTAAAAAGAAATATATGTAATAGTAAAAAACTATTTTTGAACAAGGGTATTTTTGTACAGGACAGGGCAGAGCAGGTTGTCACAAGTTTAGTTTGTGATATAATATTTGTGGTATATATATACAATTTATTAATTGTAATTTTTGTTCGCGAAAACATGAATTGATCATTTTGTAACTGGAATTGACACCAGCGTTAGTATCATGGATCTAAGCAGACAATATGCATACAGTATATACAGCTTTAACAGGTGTGTATCAGCCTGTTAACATCACTGTTATGATTCACATTCACACATAATAATTCATGTCAATTCCCTGCAAAACTAACAATAGTAATTCCCTGTAGTCTTAAAGCTGGTTCTTTCTTTGTCAAAGAAACTGACCTAAGTGGACATAGGCTTTCATCATGGATTACTTTGTAACTATGGTATGGACTATTTGGTATGTAAATTACTGTCTTCACCTGTCAGAATAAAATTATAATAAAATTATGTAAAAGTATTTGTTATTAAAAAAACTGAAATCCATGTAGATTATACTGTGGATTTACTTCTGATGGTGTTTCACATGCTAAAAACATTTCTGTGTACTTTAAAGCTATGCACAATTACTGAAGCCCCTTAATCTATACTTGGGAGTGTTAATTATTAAAAAACTGTTTAATAATGTGTTTAATAATGTGAGAAAACAATCGCAGGTCAGATACAGTTAATTTGTTTTGTTACACATTTTATAGATTTTTAGACCTTTTTTAACATTGTAGTACACAAGAATATCACAGCAGAAGATAAACATGTTGTGAATATATACATCCAAGTTGTGTGTAATTCTACTCCTGTTCTATATTTGGGACTTCTTTCACTGCTATTGGTCAACATGGTCACAGTGAGAACAAAATAATTAAATATGAGAACAGTAATAAACATAATAAATAATTATGAGAACAGTTCAAATACAGAATGTAAAGCCAACATACAAAATGTCAAACTTTGTTTTGGTAATTATTCAATTAATCAATTTTAAAATGACTACATGTAAAACAACCTGTCCTGATATTTAGGGAAAGAATATGAACATTGAATAGCTATATTGTATAGTATTGTATATGTACAGTTGACTCTTATATACTAGTATACTAGTACTAGTTTGGTTGGGAAAATATACTAGTTTGGTTTTATTATGTTCATTTGCTTACCCAACAGCTATTACAAAATTTGTATTGTTTATAGTAAAAATAGCTAAAATGTACAGTAATTTCTTATAAATGTTTTCTTCTTTGTGTTGTGGAACACAAAAGAATATATGTTACCCGATGTCGGATGTCGCAAATTTCAAAATTGAGATTTTCGTATCAATGGAAAGAGGAGACCATAAGCTTTAAAATGATATCCTAGTCAAAGCCATACCTTGAATGGTTTTAAAGATATAAATTATTCATATCTATGAATTATACCATATCTTGACCATTTGAAATATGGTTGTCTACCCTCTTTTTCAAATTGAAAACCTGAGAAAATCGCGGTTTAAGTTTTTTGCCCATTTTTTGTTGATATCTGTAAAAATCCATTCCATTTAAATGTATAAACTATTATTTTACAGCTCAATTTGACCAAAGAAATTTGTGATGATATTAAACTAGGCTAAAACTCAAATTATTTTAAAGTATTTATTTGAATAAATATTTTAAAACACAACTGCAACACATTTGGCGTTTAGACGCTTATCCACAGCGATCTCCATAAACCTTAACATGAACTACAAATGACTTAAAAATAAACAACAATAAAATATGCTCACCATGCTGGGATCAGGAAAGAATAAAGAATGTAAAGCAATTTGCATGTTACTTGATCGTTTAAAGTTTTAACAATAAATCTTGTGCTGTGCGTCAGTTTTCTTCTTCTTGAATGATTCAGAATTACATGCGCTTTAAAGCATTGCATTCTTAAAGTGGCACAACCCAACACGGAGCATGGGTGTGAATTTAGAATTTAAGAGTTGCAAGTCAACTTTAATAGTCATTTAAACTACAAAACTTTGGGAGATTATTTTTAAATGTCTGTTCTTTGAAATTAGCTAAAAAAAGAAAAATTTGTTTTTTTCATTGTTGCGACTTCCGACTCATTTTGCCAGATCGGGTCACCAATGATGGTCATATTAAATATAAAATAGTCATTATTTTGCACTTGTCTTTGATGAAGCCGTATTAGTACCATAATACTAGCAGGCAAACCCATGGTGACAGACTACAGACAAGCCTGACCAAAATAAAGGTCCAAGGCGTTGATCAACACAATACAGAAAATAGTTTTCCTCTTCAGTATTATTTATGATGAGTGACAGGTTTGTGTATAAGGATTCTGTCATCGCTGGTGCTTTCTGAATAAAAGAAATATGTTGGTGAGATATGTTGTGTTGTATTTGTGTATGTGTAATATTAAAATAATCTGGAGTATATCCATTTTAAACAGTTCAGGGCATCCATTTGACCATAATAGGTTCTGATTATTACATTGAATATCAAGTTGATTTTTAATTATCATGTCAATTGACAATTTACACAATGACACAATGTTTTAACGTCATCATATTTAGAAGAATTTACCATCTTACCTCAACAAAAAGTTGCACAAAATGTTTGGACTAGGACAGCAGCCTTGATGGTCACTGTAAGTGACTGAAATGTTTATACTGATACTGTAGCAGATATAGTAGTGTGTGTACAGGTTTGTGTTGATTTATGACACAATCTAAAAGTTTTGAATATTTAGGTGTAACTTACAGGTCCTGGCAGGTAGCAACATAAACAATGCATACAGAACACGTTATGGCTCCAGTTTCAAAATAACACTCTTCACAGACACAAGCCATAAAGAGAAGTGTGTCCAGGACTCAACTGGATATTGCACCACACCATACAACTGGTCACACCAAAAGATTAAAAACACTAAAAGGTTGTAAAAGCAAATTTATTGGAATGTGATTAATAATTTCTTTACATACAATATTTGTATAAAAATACACAAAACTGGCTACTTTTCATTGCTTCCAACAAATATGTACTACAGACCAGATGGCATGAATAGTTCAGACCAGACGACTAGAATATTTGTACAGCATCAAATAACTTCACTCTGCTGTTTTGAATACTGAGGTGCTGAAAGCTCCCAACAGGTTGCTAGACAAACAAAGCCTAAAACACATGATGTGGGTTAAGTTTCATAGAATTTATCTCATCTTAGTGTAAAAACCAGCGCAAACCAAAAGCACATCTAAAACAAACATTCTCAAAAACAAAGTTAGTACATGTTTGAAAGCCTGCATTGCTAAACTAGGCAATAGAAAAATGCTAGTGCTTTGTTAGTAATAGGTAGCAACATGTATTCATTCATGTTAATTCACAAGTGTTCAGTTAACTTTATTGCAGTGTGTGTGTGTGTGTGTTATGCGTTTTAGTATTTAAATACTAATATAGATAAGAATTAATTAAAATAGATAAATTAAAATTTTTATCTACAACTGAATAAATGTTGATATTTGTATAGTACATAGTTCATAGTTTACAAAGATTTAAATTAATTTACATTAAACAAGAATCTGTAGGAGTTCTGTAGGACACCTATCAGTTCAGACTATCTTGAATCTAATTACCCCAAATCATTTCCACAAGAATGAGTTTCACACACATTTTAACTAACATACAAAAGATAAATTCATCCCTTTAATTAAAATTTTTTCAACATCTTTTGTAGATTAAGCAGACCTATACTCTCCAGATACAGGAATGGCATAATGACACACCCCAACACCATGAAACATACCCCGAGAAACACAAGAATACAGTAGTAGTCATCAAAACTCATATGTATATAGCGTCCAATTGAAAAAGTGACTGCTGGTGGTAGGTATGCAGTGAAAGTCATAACAAAGCTGCTAATGATGGTACGCATTGCTCTCCTCTTCTGCGGATGTACAGCAGTTTTCCCTGAAGGATCTTTTCTTCTCAAAACCCAATAAACAGATATATCACAAAAACAAATGATCGGCAGAGCAATAAACAGAGGTATATTTGCAATAGCAGTTGTTAAAACCCAGGGATGTATAACTATAAGGATCCCAAAACATATCGTAATCAGCCAGATCGTTGTGGCTGTCGACTTCCTAATTATGGCAGTTCTCTTGCTGGCCATATAGGTGATGGGATGAACAACAGCAAAATAATATTCTCCACAGACACAAGCCATAAAGAGAGGTCTGCCAGACATACATAGTGTATACATGAAATTACAAAAACATTCCAAATTGTTATTATGCCAAACTATGTAATTAGCAACGTTTAAAGGAAGCATACACAGGAAAGCAAGATCCAAAACAGTCAGATTAAACACTAAAAAGTCATTTGAGGTGTTTTGTTGGCGTCTTTGACAGAGTTCCCGTAGTACTATAATACTAGCTGGGATTCCAAGCAGGGAACAAAACACAGAATAGACAGCCCATATCAGAGGGGCTGTAGGATAATCAATACAAATCGTGAAATAATTTCCATTCTTGGTGCCATTAGTAAACTCTGAAGAACTCTGAATCAAATTTAGATCCTCTAACGACATTTTTAGAATTCAGATCTTCTGTGCTGAATAAGAAAGAAAACATTTAAGTGAGATTCAAGTAACAAGTAACAAGATCTGCAGTAATCATTGTCAGGTCTAATTACATTTTAAAATTGGACTCATCTGCATTCACACTGAATTTAGATTTAATCTACAATACAGTTGCATTTAGTGTGCATTTGACTGCAGACAACTGCAGAAATAAAATGGGATTAATTACAGTGTTATCATAACTAAAAAACTAATATTGAAATTTGATTATTGTAATATAATAAATTAGTCTCACCTCAGTGATTCTCATAGTAATAGATTGAATAGATTAAGAGCAAATGTGTGTTCTCACAGGTGTGTGAACAACAATGGGATGTGTCCCTTTAACGCTGAAGTTTTAAATATGGACTACAAAAAACCACCCACACTGTTCTCTGAAGTCATATTCCATATCACTGAACTAAAAACGCACAGCCCTGGATGAGATATAACCCAGCACAGAGAGATCCATGTTATTTCATATACACTGTTCAGTAAAATCTATACTTTCAGCTTCAAGTCCCCTTTTTTTAAATCCCCCTTTAAAGTCTCCCTGTTATTTTTAATTTGCCGATCAAGAAAAGTAACATATACTTGTGTTATTGTCCAAAGAGGGAATATTTTGCATGATGTCACAGGACATATTAGGTGGGTCATGTGAGGGTGACGCTTGAGTGGTTGCAGATATTAATCTACTAGCTCAGCTCGAATGTCAATCCTCGGGGTTGAGTATGTCTGGCACCCTCACTACAGTGGCTCACGTTGTGGCATGCTGACAACATCCTGCGAGACTGGTGTTTGAGTCTCATGCCGTGTGTCAATTGTAAACTTTTTTACAGGGCCTTTCATTTGGGCAGTGACCTGAGAGAATTCTAAGAATTTGTCACCAGCAGTACACAAGTAGGGTGTTATTGCGTTATGTTATTTTGTTCCCCACAGTGTCAAACCAAACATTTGTTACATCTCCTTCATACAAAGAAGCTGAGGACACACTCCACAGGTGCCCTAATAAACTTGCAGGGGCACCTGATGTGTATCAAGCACTGTCATGGGCCACTTGTGATTAGACATATGATTCAGAAATTTACTCAGACTTATAATAATGATTATAACAATGATTATGACTATGATTCAGCGATATGAGTATTTTATTTGCTACTGGCAACAAATTCATAATTACACAATATTTTGTTGTTATATAAATACTTGGCGTCAAATAGTTTATTCAACTTTTCAACAATACAAACTTTTATGAAAGTAAGAACATTTTTTTATTATAGTAAAGGTTGTTAATTAGGTTGTTCAAAGGTTGTTGAAAACAAACCCTATAGTGGCTTGCAAATAGACATAAATCAGTAGATTTATGTTTTGAATGTGCAGGTGTTACCGGAAGCTTTGTGGACAAAACACCAATGTTTAAACAAACTAACAAGCCTCAACCTAGACTACTGTCATAGAAAAGATTGATAATGCTCAGCCAAACTCTAGTGTTAACACTGAACCACACACACACACACACACACTTATGTTGTGCAGAAGTTAAACCTTCTATGACTCTGACAGTGAAGTAATTGTTACACCATTTACTCCAGTGATTATATTTCAGGTTATGTTTATTTTTTTAAAGTCAGTTTATGTCTAGGCCAGTTATGAAAATTCTCTCGTAATAATCTTAATTTATATCAGTACATTTGTTCCTCTGTGGAACCTGAAAATATGATAATAATTAAATATTAAATGATATAATTCACAAATCCATTTTACCATATTCAATATACAAATCAGTGCTCAAGAAACACGTTTGTGTAATTGGCTACTAAGACAGCTCTTGTGACAACTTACCCTGTTGTACTTTGTTTTCAGGTATCCTTCTTCTTGTTCATCATCTTTGTGGTGTACACCATGCTTCCCTTCTCCATGAGGGATGCCATCATAGCCAGCGTGATCACCGCGTCCTCTCATACTGTCGTCCTCAGTGTCTGTCTCTCCTCTGCGACCGACCATGTGGAGCCCCTCGTATGGCAGGTCAGTTTCCCCGTCCATTATGCTTTACTTCTGCCAAGTGCTGTAAGATCCTCCAACGGTTGAAGTGTGCAGAGCAGGACCAATGCCAACAGCATTGCAGTTGTGTGTGTGTTTGTGCACCTGCATGTGAGTCTGTGATTAATCCATCAGAGATTCTTTTGTGATTGATGCATTGAGTTGATGAATGAATGAGATTTAATAAATATGTTTTGAGTAGCTTTGTATGTGGTATCATTAGTCCGAGTTTTATGATGCAATTACTATTAATGGATTTGAAAATGTGAGCTATAGCAGTAACTATGGACACCAGAAATCTTTAAAAATAATCGACAAACATCAACGTCTCATTTATCAACAAAAACGTCTCAGGTTACGTATGTAACCCTGGTTCCCTATTTTGTGTATTGGGTGTAATAGAATATGTTAACGTTGTGTAAGGTTAAAAAAACACATTATTGTTCACATATTGTAAATTATTGTAGCTCCTCTATGCCCAGCCCTTCTAAATTGCATAGATTCTTATAAATCTCATCAGCGCGAAAAGTGCAGTGTGCTCTGATTGGCCAGCTGACCCAGTGCGTTATGATTGGCCAAATATCTTAAGTGTTACACCCCTTGCCATAATTGCAAATTTCATCAATTATTATGTACTTTAACAAATAATGAGACATACATACAGGCTCAAAAGCACCAGATTGTCCCAGCAAAGTCACCCACTCAGGAGTGCAAGTACTTCGCAGGTTGAAGAAAGTTTTCCGCCAAGTAAGTAAAGTCAGTTGCCCACTAAGGAAATCGAGTTGTCTACCAAGCAAGGAAAGTCAGCACTGGCCTATCTGAAGTAAACTCAAAAGCTACTGACAATAGTTGGGTGACTTACCGTGGCAAGTCATTAGTCTTATTTTGGGACTGTTTGGCCTGTTATACTGCAATAACTGAAGCCACGCATTCCTTCGTTGCTTATACATTTAGGCGGCATCATTCAAATATTCAAACATTATGACGTAAGAATGTTGGGGGGAAATTGACTGAGGTGTTTTCAGCAGGTCTGAATCTGCCGTTTTAGATAAAAAAAATCATTTTGTGGGAGACTTTGAGATTTTTGCAGATCTTATACATGAACAAACAGCTACACCACACAGTTCCTGTTGTCTTCTTGATATTTGCACTTTTAATTTTTGATAAAATTTGATTCAATTTTGAAGTAAAATTATTGCTTGTGATAAAAAAATCTTTGGAAAATGGTCTGTAGTTAAAGAACTCTTCATGTAACCATTTCTGTTTTCCATAAATCAAAGTCCTTTTTTGTTTCATCATCAGTTAATGTTAAAACTTCATATTTACAGGTACACCAGGTAAAAACAGGTCAGGGGTGTCGCCCATATTCATCTCTTCCAATTTCCCTTGTTATAAACTGCATTAGCCATGATCTCCTATTTCATTTTGAGTCAGATGGAAATTAAACTTGCTCCGGTTTTTGTTCAAATAAGCGCTCTGCATAGCAAACAAGCAAATATGACCTTTCAGTAAACGCCAGTTTCAGTAAAGGACGTACGATAATTTTGTGTATTTCAGGTTCTGTGTAAAAGGTCAAACTTTATATGAACAGTGACACAGAATGTAATTATAAAAAGTAAATTGCAGTTCACATTTCCTGCTTTTAATATGTGAATGCTGAATGCAGCATCTACTGCTTATCGCATCTCTTCACACTTTCTTGAATTTTTCTGTCTTTCACACCGTGTCTTTTGGATGTGGGTAGAGAGTCTTGAAAGCTGTATGTTTTTAACATCTGGAAGGCCCCAGGCACTGAAGTGAGAGGCACTTTGTCCCCTGCAGCTCTTGGTTTGATGGAATAAAGGCAGTGTTACTGAGCAGTGTATTGAGGTGAGGAAAAACAGAAACATTAATATGCTACCCTTGTAGCAGATCAGTGCATATGATGTGCTGAATAATCCACTAGTTGGAGACTGTGCGGGTCTAATGTGTAAAAATGAGTCTTATGGTATTATTTAGCACAGCTGCATGCAGGATCATGTATCACAGGTCATGCACACATTTCAAGTCTGTGAGATTGACAGTCGCATTTTAAAGCAGGTGAACCCCTTTAATCAATCATTCCATGTGTCAACACAGGAGTAACTCCTGGAATGAGCTTTGGTTGACAGTGACAATTTTAGCAGTTTCAAATGTTGCGAGCTTGTAAACAAGAAACATGGAGGCCAGCAGTTTAAATGGGTGGTTCACCCAAAAATTTAAATTATTCACCCTAAAGGCATCCTTGGAAATTACTTTCTTCTTTCAGCCAAACAAAATTGGAGTTAAATAATATCATGGCTCCTCTCAGCTTTAAAGTGTAAATATTGAATAGTGTCCAAGATTTTGAAGCCCAAAAAGCGCATTCATCCTAAAAGTAATCCATACAACTCCAGGTGGTTAATACATGCCTTCTAAAGCAAAACAATGTTTGTGAATTGCTATTTCTATGATTGAGCATATTTAGCTATCAATATGGTGTGTTGACTATATAGATAAGATTATACAGATTCTCATTGTTTCTCTAGTGTCTCGAGACTGTGTGAGACGCTAGTCATGAGACACAAGAGAACCAACTGTTTTCTTAAGATTTTCAAATAAACTTTTAGTTTAGTTTTCTAATGAAAAGAATTAATATGTTAGCAAAATTATATTTTTGTCTACAACACTAATTCTTGCAATTTAAGCCTTCACACCTTCAGATCAAAAGGTTTTAAAATGAGAAGCTTTTTAGTCAATTGAGTCTAATTTTTTTTATCTAACTTTGTGTATGTATAGGCAGACCCTGTACATAAATCTTGAATCTCTTGAATATTGAGTAAAATATTCAATTACCTTATAATTATCAACTCATTACCTTAACTTGTGCTAGATGGATGTAGGCCAATATCCTGCTTACATGAAATGATACTTCTCTGCTTAAAAACACAGATGTATAGCACTACTGTATGTACAGTATTATAACACTACAGAAAGTGGTATCATTTATATAATTACAAATTCCTGTGAGACCAGACCAGACAAGTGTTTAACAAAAAAAAAAAATGAGTCTTGTGTTGACATTGGCAAATGTTTCCTGAAAGACATACATTTAATACAGCATAACAAAACCCAAATGTGTTATGCACTGTGGACATTTCAGCTTACTGAACATACTGTGCATGTATTAAAACAGTTTTATGTTAGTCATGAGCATGGATTTTAAAAACTCAAAACTGGACCCACATCACAGGGACTACCTGTCTATAATCTCTCCAGCATTTTAAATCACATATGTTCTCAGCCTAATGTTTAGCTTGATGCCTTAGGTGTAGCAACAGAACTACAGTTTAGTGTATATTGTGTTGTTGGACTGTGATAGTGTTTTGTTTCATTGATCAGGGGAAGTTGATTGGATCTAATCTTGCTGTTTTTGGCAGAAAAGCAGGGTTAAATTTTATTATGGCTCTGTATTTCTCCATAAGGCTCTCCCCAACAGCAGCTCGTGTACTTTAGTGAGTAATAAGGGCAGGAAAGCCACAGGTTTAAACGGAGGCCGGATGGTAGGATGGCAATACAATCCAAAAGATGAATGGGCTGATGTAATCCTAACTGAACAGACACTATATCATACTGATTTGATTTAATTACACATCATCTCTTGACCCTCACTATTTCTCTCTTTCTTTTATTTGCTTTGTGCTTTTCTCACTTGCACACATAAATACAAACTCATATTTAATAATCTTAAATGTACTGGATAAAATGCAGTAATGTAATGTTTTGCCTGTTAACCCAGAGTTTGCTTTGCATGTCAAACATCATTGATGGTGCATATATATTTACATATATATTTGATATCATGACTTCTAAGCAATTTATTTGTTTATAGTTTTTGTTTATAACACAAAAGCATTTCAAATATTAATAAAATATTTCAAAGCATTTTGACAGATTTGACAGAAAATTACTGATTGTGGATAGAGTTTAAGTACAATCACAAGTTAATAAGTTAATGTTACAGCTATAAAGGTATAAATAGGGGTTTAAAGACCTAAGACCTTCCTGTATTT
>JAZGTK010007478.1:0-19336 GCA_036877625.1 Ambastaia sidthimunki | reverse complement strand
AACAGTGTTCATATCTGCAGCCTCTGTTACTCGACTAACAGTGTTCATATCTGCAGCTGACCTGCATTCATTGTGACTTTCTGATATCTGTTCTATCAGTCTTGCAGACCTAATGTACAATGATAAATCCAATTACACACAGGCAGTTAGAAGATAATTCAATCTGAATTTGAAGCTAACCATTTCTTTCTAAATGACATTTTACCCTGATTAAAAATGAGTGTGTGTTAATGAGTAACTCTGTCCTGTGTGATTCCGTAGCAAAGTCACAAACACACATCTGTGGCTTTTTTTCTTTACAAATCTGAGCTGCATTTACATTTTGTTCTTTTGCTGTTTTTTCTTGAATCATTCTGCTGTAAACTGCTTTGATGGCTTCTGACTACTCTTTAGACAGATTCATAGAAACTATTTGAAAAGTGGGAGATCAACTTTATCAGCTTGTCTCATGAATATTAAATAGGTGACATAACATTTTTCCAGTAGCCTCTTTTGAATACAAGTGAGTGTTCAAAAGTTTGGTAAATGATTGCTCATTTGTTCAGCCAACAGCCGAACCGATTGGCTAGCAAAAGTTTTGCTGTTTCTATTCTGTTTCTCAGCAAAGAAGCTAAAACCCTTCATATATAAAAATTAATATTCATATCCGTGGGGGAAGCAGGTTGGCTGGTACAGGAAAGACACTGTGGACACAACGGCTACTGATTGTCTGCTAATTAAAGTTGACACATGACTGAACTGAATTGTGCTGTTGCATATTTTAGCATTGTGAGCTATAAATGTGACACTCTTACCATTAGACGCTAATTGCTATTAATTAACACTGAAAATGTTGAAGAAAGGAAACTGAAAAGAGAATCAGTAAATGCTACAAAAATGCACCAATTAAAACAGAAGACAAATAAACAAATCTTCAATATTAATGAACTGCATTGAGTGGAAAAACTTTTAATACACCCATAAGATCACTCTGAAGACTGCTGTATGGACACAAATATTTCTATAAAACTTATCATTTCACTCTAAACACTCGGGATGTCGCATAACCATTAGCATTTCCAACACAAGGCTGATGAATGCATTAACAGTAATTAATATTCTTGACATAATCTTGTGTTTTCTGTGGCCATTAATGGCCTAGTTGAGTTGTTGCACAGGCTGTTCCTGTTTTCTATTTTGACATATCTGATTTGCTAAATAAATAATGTTCAGCAAACAGCATTAATAAGTTAGCAGTGTTGCACCTCAGTCTGTTGCTGTCTGGCAGAGAGAGGCAGGAAATTTTGGTCTCCTCCATCAGAAGATATTCTTCTGCTGGGATCCAACACAGGTCATCACAGGCCACATGCTCAACTCACAGATGTGTCTGTACCTTTAAGATGCATTGAAACGCATGATGTCAGGTGTAAAGATTAAAGTCACACACAGAGAAAACACTGTCAGCCATTACTCACTGTTAAGTTGTTTCAATCTCACATGATTTCTTACGTAAGACAAGATGGTGAACAGAGCGAGAAGATTCTAAAGTAAAAACAAACAAAAGCACCATTAAAGAACTATAAATTATACATTTCAACTATAAATCTTTAACCATATTTAAACTCTTTTGAAACGATATAATACGCTTGTATTGTGAGGAACTGAACTGAATACGCACATATTTATATCTGGTTGCGTAATATTTAAGTCTTGTTAATGCTTGGCTTGAAATATAATTCACGGGTTATAAGATACTGGTCTGCTCAGCATGTTTATAATGTTTATGAGAGCGGCCTCAGCATTCTGATAAACTTTATACAGGTTTAAAACAACATGAGAGTGAGAAACAGAAGACCGAATTCTCATTTTTGGGTGAACTACCGCTTTAAAGTTAACGTTCATTTCACATTGTTTACAAAAACACGGGCACATGACTCTCTGTGGAGCATTTTGGAAGGAAATGTCTTCTCATTACACAGCTGCTGTGATACAACCTCACAACAAGAATATTATCCTTTAAAAAGACTCAGACCTGCTGTGACTGCAAAACATCACATTATATATCACAGATTCTACAACATTACAACATCATAATTCTGTACATATCACGTATATAACATATGTGTATATACACACACATACACATTATACATGTTCCACATGCAGAATTATGATGTGTGTATATACAGTATATATATATATATATATATATCAGAGGTGACTGAACATCTTGCTGATATACATCATGTTCCTCATGTAAGTATATACTCAGCAGGATACAATGACACAATCCTCTCGTCTATATAAAGTCTCTCTAATGGGATTTGCATTGTAGCAGATGGAGAGATGAGGAAGTCTCTACAGGCTTGAGGAAGGACATTATAAGTTTGTCTATTTCCATACAGCTTCCTGCTCTGATACTGACATTCGAGATGTTTTCGATTTGTGTCCTTGTGGGATTGACTTCGTTACGGCTCTGTGAGATGCAGTAATCAGCACTGACGTCCCTCGAATGTACTGCTCAATAATTCACAACCTAAGTATGTTCCTTTCATATCTGCTATCATTCACCATCACAAATCACAGCTCTCTTCATCTTACACACATCTCATACTGTCCTGCTGTTCATCTAAGACACGGAAAAGAAAGTTCAGCAATTTCACTACGCCAGACCTGCTGCCAATCAAAATCAGCCAAACATCAGTCATCCAATCAGAAATCATTAGTCAGCCAGTCATTCACTGATTCCAATACAATATTGATTTTGCGAGGATATTTCTTGGCACACAGACATAAAAAACATTCTCCAGGAAGGTGTCTAGCACTGAAGCTACACAAATTACCTGCAATAATTGTGTGATTTGTGCTTTTTAACTTTCCCTCAACTGAGACTCAGTTTCTGTCATCTACAGTGTGTGCACCAATCAGAAGCTCTTATCATATGATCATTAATTTGCATAAACTGATCATGTTTTATATCTGGGGACTGTAAACATTAGTAATATTTACAGAAAGTCATAAAGCATGAATACAATACTGTATGTTTCTTTGAGAAGGATTAAATGGTCACGGTCTATTAAAATCAATTATATGATGGATTGTATACTGTATAATAAAATAATATTGTAGAAAATAAGAGAAAAGAAATATGACAGATGAACAGCCAGATACATTATTGTATGTAATTCATTATTGTATGTAATACATTATTATGTAATTTTCAATGGGCATCTAAGTAGTCTATTTGGATGGAATAGTGTTCAAAAATATATAAGTACATTTTCTTTCACACCCTTATGAAAAGGTAAAGATATATATAAGGTATACATATATATGTATGTATGTGTATGTATGTATCCCTGGATAAATAGTTAAAAGTATGTCAAAGAGTATAAAAACTTGTAATAAGTGGCACTGGGAGAACGTCAGGGTTAGTAGAAGTTAGTAGAAGAAAATCCACCAAGATTACATTAAGTCTAGTCTTCTTTTCCCTTTATCATCACAGCAGCTCACACTTCTGTAGACGGTCATTCTCAACTCTGAAAAGCCCTAAACCAGCAGGACAAAATAAATTAAGAAGTGATTTATAGGCACTGGCCATATTTTCCCATTTTATTCCTGCCACAGTGATATATGAATGCAGGTATTCATGTTAAGTGTTTCCTGGGGGACACATGTGTGAGTAAACGAGATGATTCATTTATTCAGAATGGAATGAATGCATTTGACCCCATCTATTCTCTCCTGTAACATAATAAAGTGGTTTTCCTTAATGAAAGTAAAAGCATTTTGGTGTCTAAGTACATTTTGACAGGCACCTTTTGCTCTATTGCCCGCCTAAAAAGCGGTGCAGATATAAAGTGCTGTCTCAGATGATTTCAAACAGAGCAATGGCCTGCAATGACTTCCTCATTAACTGGCTATTACTGAAGTTTTCTTATTCTCATGCTGTGAAGGTTATGAAAACGACTTTGATTGTCTGAGTCATTTTGGTCGCCATTAAAAAAGAGAAAAGCGTTTTAATCTCAACATCATGAACAATGGAAAAAAATTTCTCTGCTGTGTAAAAAGAAAACATGATTGTTTTATCGGTAAATTAGGTGCAACAGTAAATGGAGCGACATATTGCTAATTTTTACTTATGTATTTTCTCTCTGTTCGTTCTAGAGAAAAGATATTCAATTAAGAGATCTAAGCCTTAAAAACAAGTCAGCTCAGAGATAAAGCACTAAGACTGAGGCAGAAAGGTATGACTGTTAAATGCCTTTTATGAGGGAGAGTAAGCTAAAGAAATACTGAGGCTAATCAGCTAACAATATTCACTACAAATATTCAACTGTTTACTTACAGTCACTGATTTAACTATAGAAACAATTTATCTGATAGTATATTGCAAAATGTTCTGATAAAAACATACATACATAAATAAAAAGTGTAGGGAGACTCAGTTACAATAAACAAAACTTCCCTGATTGTTGAAGCTCTTTTTTTGTAGTTTGGCCAATGAAACACACTGTTTTAAATAAATCACACTGACTTGTAACTTGTAGAGAAGCATATACCATCATTTAACAATCTTGCTGGAACAGGAATATCTGAAATATTTAGGAATATTTAGCAATATTTGCTATCATTTAAATTTAATCTATGGAGAAAACGGATGGGATTATTTTTAATTCTAGGACTGTTAATCTATGTTTCGTTCCCCAGACGTCATCTTGACATTCTAACTCCCTTTACATGAATTCACAACAGAGAGAAAAATAGCAGCTTTCATTTCAAAGCCTGAATCAAAGCAAACCTGTTTATAAATTATGAAACGTTGCCCGTGCAATGAAGTGTCAACTCACTCTGAACCCACAATCACTGACCCATTTAGCAAGTGCAGTAACCCTCGACTCTCAGTGTAGGTGGCAATGTTAAAGTGGGCATATAATATGCTGCATACAACACACGGGATCTTTGTAGTGTACATTCTCACTAACTTGACCTGCCCCTCTCAGAAGCCCACTAGCAAACTAACCCAAGTATCGGCTTGTCAGTGGGTGGCACATGATGTAACGCTTACTCAGCTGACTGAGAAGATCAGAACTGAATACTGAGACCCTTTAGATCTAAAACAGTTGCCTCTGTTTTCACCGCATCCTCAGGATGTGCAATAAAACGCATCTAAAAATAAAGACTTTATAATCCTACTTTCATTCACCCAAATAAAAGCACAGGCGACTCGTAGCCCTCCACTGGAGAAAGCAAAAATGAATCATATTCTACTGAAGACACTCATTCCTCAATGCAGCAGGCCATGACCATTTATTCACCCCGTGTCGTTCTACAAATTTCTTTCCTCAGTCTTGATTTTAAATTTTGGCTGTCCTTGGCCCTTTTTAATTAATCAAATCTCTTCAATGAGTTGGATTAATCCATTTCACAAATCAGTCTAAATGATTTGTTCACAAACTGACAGACACTTTTTTGTGTTATTTATCTTCACAGCTAATGAACTGATAATTAGAACTGGCCACTCCTCTCAAATCCAGAGTCTGGCATCCATCCTACAGTAACTGCTCACGCAGTAACCAGCAGAACCGAGTTCTCCAATGTTCCCTGCGAGTTTAAAATGGCACGAGCAGCCTACAGCGATGTCACTGCTCAGTGACATTTGACACGGTGACGGCAGTGAAGCTCAGAAACATTATGACCCTGATGTCAGAGCACTGCACTCAGACGCCCCTTTCACTTGTCCAAATATTCAGATGACAAAATGGTGTCACACTTTTAGAATGACTCCAGCACTTATCACCAAGGTTACAATTTTCATATCACAGCATAATACATTGCAATATTCAAACCATTGGCCACGTTTTTAAGGGACTGTGTGACACACACTTTTAAGGGAACATCACTCTAATGACTTTTATCCTGCACCACCTAAATGTCACTCTGGTGTCACAATCAACTTGTGTCAGAAGATTCCTTTTAAAGAACCTTTCATCCAAAGCTACTCGCGGTACATTGAAAGCATACATTTTATTAATGAACCATTGCCTGAGAACCAAACCCTTGACCTTGTCTTTACTCGTATAGCATCACTTAAGCTACAGAAACATTCTACAGGGTTCCATTAGTTCCATTAGACGACACCTTTACAGTTCAGATGAAAACTGTGTTATTGTTTACTCACTCTCTCTTCATTACAATCATGGGCTTTTTTGGAAACAAAAAATAAAACAGTTTTGTATCCATTTTATATCTGAGCTGCTGATTTTCTGTTCAAAATGACGAAGGCACAATAAAAGAACTATAACAGTTTTCACACTTTCACTACATTTCAAGTCTTTTTGAATTAAGACAACGTTGTGTAAGGAACAGACTGAAAAAGTGATTTATATTGGGAATATTTTCCTGTGCCACAGCACTTACAACTCATTTATACTCAAGTGAAGGACATCATGTTTGACGTCAGTGAGGAACATGCCACTGGTTCTTAAAGGTCACATGACTGAGATAAAATCAATTGTGAATGTTTTTGAATGAATTTTTTCAGTGAAAAGATTTTCGGTGAAACTTCAATTATTTGTTGCTCATGTGACTTTGTTGCTCACACAAAGCTATCATATGGCTTTAGAAGACTTTACATTACTTGTGTGGTAAGGGTGTGTGTGTGAGAGAGAGCAACAGCGAGAGACTGAATGAATTTCACACGCGTTTTAGTTGTATAATGTACATTTCTCTCATTTTAACCATGACAGTGTCAAATTTCCCTCCTTTATTGTGATTTAAAGCTATTGAAACAACAGCTGTCATTTTAATGCACTACATCTGTGGCCTGCTGATAGCATTACACATTTCAGCAGATAAAACAAGGCAGTAAATGAATAAATAATGTTACATTTCTCAGTATGAAACTTCTGATCTGGATTTTATGAAGGTCACTCTAAAAAGAAATCAATAGTCATTATGCATGTCATTTATAAATAACCCTTTAAATCATGCACCGCATACATCACCAATTAACATGAGAGATTGGGTGAGAAGGTTTAGAGCATTCGTTTAATAAACCGGTTTTAAAGTGAAAGACTGAACGAGATTTAAGGCAGGGTGATGAATTAAAGCTGATGAGTAATACAGCCTCTCAACGCTGGATATAAACCAGTTTACACATGCACACAGTATAGAATTTCCCATGTGCATTCACTACAGCCAAAACAATGTATGCATTCCTGCCAATGTTTTCATGTATGGATGTCTCTAATGGTATACAGTAGATCAGTATGCAATACATTTTTACAAATTTAGTTACAGTGAAAACAACAACAACAACTGCTATTCTATTTTCATTGAGTTTTGAACTACAAACAAAAGTTCATAGGACACAACACACTTGCTTGTGTTACTGCTGGACTAACACGCACTGGTACAGTCCCTGATTGGCTACATGTTATTTAGCAATGAAAAGACAATAATTAATATACATTTATATAAATATTCCTACAGTTTGTTTAGACTGATTCTGTGGGAAACAACATCTGTAACTGGAACTACTGTTGAATGCATGAGAAACACAAGCTAACATTATCCTAATGAGACATTTGAGATGGAGTAACATTCATATACTTCTAAACAGAAATCTAAACCTCACATTATTGAGAAAAAAAATCTCTATTATGCACTTTTTTTGCCAGTGCAGTAGCTGACTAGCTGGAAATCAAATATGATCAAAGACACGGGCAGATTTACTGGGCAGTTCCACCATGATCCACTGGAGGGCAGTTCAGAAAACTTATTTTAAAAGACACAAATTTTGACCCACAGTTGTCGATTTCCCACGAGATCATGTTGAGTTTGTTACGGCCATTGAACACAACAGGCTGATGTTATGAGCTATTTCAAAATGCAAAGCAAGTTGAATTCTGCAAATAAACGTGGGGCCCAAACAACACGGTGTGTTCTGTTTAGCTGATGCAATTTCATTGTTTTTCACTTGGGCATCTTGAAATGCATGAGGCAGCAAACGGCAGGACGTGTATCGATCGTACTGCTCAGTATAGAGCACAAAAGCACGACACTCAGAGCTCTGTAACACAGAGGACGTAACGTCTAAACAGACCCGTGTCAAACACATTTAAAGATGAAGGATATGACATCTGCACAGGAAATTCAGAACAGGATGATCCAAATATACTAAAACAGCATTACAATTTTCAATTTGGCATTTTAGATACTAAATACACCCCCAACTGTATGACATCACATCCAGAAAAAACTATGACTTCACACAAACATATCGACACACACAGATTTACAGTTACACATTCACATTTTAAATAAGATTCATTAATGAGTCACAGAAAATGATCTTCTCTGATGATAATTACACAACTGCAAATCAAATACTGCAAACATTGTGTAGTTTTGTTTATCTTCTTCAATTTGGTTTCTAGCAGACTTCTTTATTGACACCCTGCACAGCTGAACACCATCTTTAAAAAGAAGTAGAAATATCCTAAAATTCAAAAAGTAGGAAGTCTGACTACGAGTGGAGTTCCAAACAGAAGTTTGGACTTTGCGGAAGAAGCATTAATACACTGGGGTCAGGCTGAGGGTGATGGTCAGGCTAGAGAGAGAGAAAAACGTGTTGAGAAACTAAAACTGAGAAATGGGCTTCCATCCTGCACGCCTGGCACAAACTGATACCGTCCATATGCCGGCTGTAAAATTAGCCTGTGTTAGCACTGTATGACTGTCAAGCCATATGACAATTAATTAACAGTAATAAAGACAGCGAGTTCTCAATGAAAGCAGACAAGCTTGTTGAGTGTCTGAAATCTGAAGCAAATTTGTCAGTCCAGAATCCGTCCAGATGTTGGATGAAGGATGAGGCTGGACGAGCACCATTTCCTGTTTAGCTGATAAAGAGGCTGGACCTGGGATGTGACTCTGGAACAAAATTGATTTAAAGGAGACCACAAAACAATCCAGAAATACAAACATGAACAAAATGATTCATATTATCAGTTTAGTGTCCATCACACTCATTTCTATAAGGCAAATCAATTTACCAGGAAGTCATAGTACAGCAACACAAACAGCGTCAGTTTAAGGCCATGCAGGTGCAACATGTTGTTTTCTGTTTTCTGTGAAGTCACTTTGCAACAATGCAAATTTGTAAAACGTGCTACAAAAATAAATTTGAACTTCTAGCTGAATTAGTTCATTCTGAATTTTCCAAAACTGTTGGTCCAAATTGCAAACCAGTAACATAAGTATAATCATAAATATAATCTAACATATATATAAACTTTGCCTGTTTTGCTCAGATCACCTGTAGACATTCTACAGACACATGTACAGACACATGTACAGACACATGTACAGGACATTCATGAAGGTCGGTGAGCTCGTCAGTGATGAACTGACTTCAGATGACACACAAGGACAGTCACGGCACAAACACGTTTCTCAAAAACCTCCCCATCACTTCCAGCATAACGTGCCACCAAAGCTGCTGCAGTTAAAAGCTCTGATGTCCCATCAGGATTCAAGCTTCCACCCAGAAGAACACGTGATGTCCACCATCAGGCTGTCTGAGTGCTTCTCATCTACCCAGAGGACTGACAAAACGCTGCAATGGATTTCTTTTCGGTTAAAGGTCAATTGCAAACTGTGAGAAAGGGGAGGAACAAATTGCCATTGACCCGAGAAGTTTCACTGAGGCTGAGGACAAAGTGGACTTCAAAGATCAAGACATCTGCAGACATCACAACAGTGGAAACATCCGTCCGGGTGATTTAACCTCAAAGTACTGTGTTGTTTAACTCTTGCATTTATGCAACAGACATAAATGATAATTGAAATAATAAATAAAGCTTGTTAGTTGTGCTGTTATGTTTCTAATAAATTAGGAAATGTTTTGCCTGATTGATGACAAAGATGAGAAAGAATCCCACAGACTTGAAGTAGGAACCTGAGCCACATCTTTTAACTTTGACAATCAAGCAACCAATCAGAAAACCACAGTAAGAACAGAAAACAATGGCCGAGCAATCCCAAACACACAAGCAACTGCATAGCAACACCCTGGCAACCACCCACAGCCCTTGCCATTGTGGCACAGACTATTTTTCAGAAAAATTCTAAATCTATAAATACAAAATTTTATTATTGTATCTGAATATGTGTTAACAGCAACACCATGCATGAGGGAACATACTCAAAACAATACAAAACAATCCTATTTTGTTGTCTAAAACAGAAACAGTTATTTTCTATTGTCAGCACAAAAACAACACACCATTGGTTGAACTAATTAAGTTTTAAATCTACTCACACAAAAACTAAACAACAGAAGCAGAAGATTTCTCATCATCTCTTGTTTGTATGAAACTGCAGATCGCAAACCGCCGGTGCGACCGTGATTCACCTGCAAGACTGATCTGCACTCCTCACCAATCCCATCCAGAAGTTGATCCAGCAGGATAACGAAGAGATTGATAACAGAGCTATTGAGATAGAAAGCTCCCTCAGTTCATTTCCCAGCCGGTAAATCAGTGAGGTAAAGCCACCGGCCTCTGCCAGCCCAGCCGCAAGTAAATTGCTGTTTACTTCAGAGCCCGCGGCATTGCCTATAGGCCAGAGAGCCTGTGGCCACACTGTAACTCAAGAGCCGTGTGTCATTATATACCGGCACCTGATCGATAGATGCAGGGAAATCCATAGGAAATGTGGGTAAAACCTTCCCTTCATTCACTGCTGCTGTGATGAATGCCAGAGCTCTGCTGTCAAATCTGCTGATGGGACATCAAGCTTTAGTCGTATGTAAAGAAACGTTTCATTCTGCACACTTAGCAGTATACAGCACACTGCCTACATTTCCAAATATAACACAGAAACAGCACGTTTAACTGTTGTCACGTGACCTCAGTACATTGCGTGTTTAAATTAGCTGTTAAAATGAATCATGCTTTTCTTGTTAAACTGTGGTTATACAAATGTTAATCAATTTACCACAAAACATGCCTGATACACTTTTACTATAAATACTATGGTTTAAAATGGTTGCATGGTTAAATATGATATTTTTACATATACCATACCAAAAATATGGTATTTTTGCATTATGGGATACAGTATTCTACAGTATTCTGATTGTACACTGCACATTTTGACACTCACTTCACACTTTATAAATAAATAATGTTTCATGAATGGTTTTCACTTGCACGGGCTGACCACACACATTTCATATTTACTCACACAAACACATCTGAAGCTGTGAGACTTTTATTTTATAAATGTACAGTATACAGTACAATATACACATATTTATCCTTTAAAAAACAGCAGATAAAACGCTATGCCAAACATTTCCTTTTTTTTAAATAATACAAGGAAAGCATGTGTAAAGGGCACTTGATTTTTAAATGATAAAAGCAAGCACTCCATTATACCCACAAAACCTATTGTACATAGATTGGCTCTTGCATTTGATATGAGCAGCGTTAAGCTGTTTGCGTGAAGTAAAACACATTGCAGGAGGAACGCTAAAGCTCTGCTGACAAACCGTTGAGTTGGATAAGCCCTTGCTAGGTGCCAGTCCACAGAAAGCTGACAGATACAAGGGCACTGAGTCCTCTCTGGGCTGTCACCTAGCCCACTACTGTAAGACTCTGTGGGATTATGTTGACACGGCAGGTACACGACAGTCAACCGCACATGACTGAAGCAACGAATCGTTAAAGCTCGTTCTTTCTCTCACACCTCTCGCATGCATAAATGTCTTTTTACTCAGCTTGTCTTTAGCTGTTTTTCTGTCTTACATTTGTCCCGGGTATTTCTGCATTTCTCCATTTTATTCTGATTCATATTGCTTTGTTTTTATACCGCCTCGTCTGTGCATTTCATTGTTCTTGAAACAGATTCATTTGTGTATTTCACTGTTTTTGATATACATTCGTTCGTGTATTTCTCTGTTGACACTCTGACTGTTTTAAAGGCGATCACTTCGATGACATCACAGATGACATCACAATCACTGGGTGAACTATTTAAGGTTCACCTATGAACTGTTTGAAATGGCCTGATATCTTATGCATAAGCTCGTAATAATTGGATGCCATCAATACGTACAATCTTCACTGAATAAAACACACACTTCAAAGGTGCTTCAGAGGACCAAGAGCACATTAATATAAATATATTTTTCAATCAAATACATCATTTTCCCCCCAGATGAGCTACAGACGGATAAAAATTAAAGTACATAAAGCAATTACAGTGTCTGGGGAAATGTGAAATGTAAAAGCAGTAGTCATATTTCATTTCATGCACCTGTGTCCTGTTGCTTTCTCTCCACCTTAATATTCGTGGTCTGCACTGACTGTTCCTCCTGGTTTTTCTGCATTACTGTAGACTCTATATATGCCCTCATCTCAAGACTTCTGACAGTGTGTTATAGTGTCATAATATTCTCTAGCTGCTGTGAAATCATACTGTTAGCATAAATGACATTTATTAGATTATGTTTGATTATGACACATGCAAAATCTGTTTGTTTTTTGGGGGTTTGGTTTATTTCTTATATATTTTCATGAATGAAAATGGCTGTGTGAAGATTTTAAAATGTCACCTTTTGTAAGAAGGTGTTTTTTATTCTAACTATGCTGCTTTTCACAACACAGTTACACTTTAAACTCATTTTATTTCGTAATCTCACATGGATTTTATAAGAGGGTATTAAGTTTTATTTTAGAAGAGGTGAGCTGTCTCTTAACTGATCTGGATCTTTATTTGTCCCAGAAAAGCGGTCCTGCAGTCGGCTGGAACTCTAATTAAAAGATGATAAAGAACGTTCAGTGATCATTTCGTCAGATTAGATGTTTTAATAAACGTTGAATCTCATGATGCTTCATGAACAGAGGACGTTTCTTCAATACCAGTAAAATCTCATTTCTTTCATGTGAGGAATTTAATTAGTAATCTTATACTAGACGAGTAAAATCGGATCAGTAAATAAAAATCTGTGAATTAAAGGATTATTAATTACATCAATGTTTCACATAAAGGTTCTGAACATGTTTTACACATAATCTTGCTAAAAAAAAACAAAAGATCGTTCTGGAAACCATTGTTATCATTTACAGTCAGTGTTTGTGTTGACATGGTGATATATGTCTGAAGATTGTGTTGAAGCAGACAATACTCTCTCAACAACAGCCCTTCAATAAACAAACTGCTCAGTCAGACATTATATAATCTTAACTGCATGTAATAATTACAATGCTTGCAAGAAAGAGCCGTATTGAAATTCAGTTTTCATCTTTCCTTCTCCACAGTTCACTGCAATTAATTCAGCTGGAAACACTCGCAGACTCTGTTCAGACTTTGTTTTGTAGACGATTTCAGCCTCAGGTGAGCAATCCGTTTCTGTTTCTATAAGGTTAGAAGTCTCCTATTAACTTGCATTGTTAGAATCCAGAACAGTCACTCAAAATCTAGCCGGCAGCTACAATGTCACTGTAATAGTGTTATACTGAATGCTGATTGGTCTATTGTTTTGTTTAACTATAGAAACATTTGCTGCAAATGAACTGCTTCTTGTGCACATACATCTAGAAATGCTAATCTAGATTTACTATCAACCCAAATCTTCTAAAACAAACTCTGGTCACCTTTTCACCTCCTCTTTATCTGCTCCATCCATCCCTTTCCCCTGAAACAGAAATCACAGCCAAGTGATCCTGCAACAGCACCCAAGAGTCCAGAGAAACATGCTGTAAACTACTGGCTGCTCAATTAGGAAGATATACAACACATGCGGTAAAATTAAACCCTCAGACTGAACACAGAGGGTCGCAAGAGTCTCCAACATGCAGCATGTTCTGCCCCCAGCCCATCACAGACGCCGGAAGCTGATGTAACCTAAGGAAAGCCATTATTTTTGCTCCAGTCTCTGTCTACTGAAGTTGTTCTAATGTCCACAGGTCCAAACCAGTGGGTGGACATTTGTTGGAGAAATGCTCGAGATGTCTTTCCTAACGATCAGCACTTGTTGCTCATTGTTAATCTTTGTGTGCAATTTTGTCTGGTTTTAGGTTTGTTTGTCTCAGTGGTACGTTTGAAACATTCAGAGGTCACAGAGAGAGAGATGAGAAGCGGCTGCACACCACAGCAATTATGAAGGAGAAACCAGTTAAACACAAAGACCTTGTTCAGCACAGATTTGAGCTAGAGCGAGAAATGAGCTAAACCTGGTTAGTCATCTGATAAGAGTGATGGAGGGTGCATGACATGTTCCAGCGCTGGATAATCTTACAGTAACAGCCTGCAAGCGTTTCACAAACCTTCCCATAGTTATGAGCTTCTGAAATGATAGACTAACTTGGTTTAAAATAAAATTTAGGCTGCATTCACAGCGCAAAACGCTCAAATTTCCTGCTCAAATCACTATTTTAAAGGTTGTGCACATGACCTTTTAAATGCGACCTGAACACTGTTTTTCAACTGGCAAATGCTCCAGTTTTGCACTTATATGTCCATCCTCATTTCTTTAATTTGACACGAGCACCTGCTGGAACAGATATTCCTGCCGCCTTCACATTCAGTTGCAATTATAGCACATGAGCTTCCAACACAGAAAAACACACAAATGCCCCTCAGGTTGTAATTATGACCAGGAAACTCATTTTCTGCTGCTTCCTGCTGCTCGTACACGTGTATCACTGTGTCAAAATAAGATTCCCATTCCCGTTTAATCCTGACAAACATCATTACAAAGGTTTAGGACACATACGTCAATGTTTGACTGCTGTTTAATGACAGATATCTGGCAGAGACGGTCATAACTTCATTTGTGTCAGTACACATTAAATATGCGAAATCAAAACAGAAGTTACTGATATTTAAAACATAACATGCATATTTATTCAATTCTGTCTGTTATTATTTATGTGTACGTTCACTGGGCTTCAATAAACCACGTCCATTACAGCTTTTAGTCTGAAAGTGAGCACATTTAGAGAAATGTTGATTTATACGTTTACTTCACATTTCTTCAGAGAGAATAATCTTTTTCTACGAAACGATACGATTTGATTAGCATTCGGCACTCCAGCAGTTCTAATGGATGTGTGTCATTTATACTCGAGGCCTGGAGGCTGTGTGTGGAGTTACACAGCAGAGGAAAGTTATGAGGTCATCAATATGTCATATCCTCTCAGTACCAAATATGGACAACAGGATGTTTATGAACTGTACAAAAAGCAATACAAAGAAATAACAGACATTTGAACAGGTAAGTTTTTGTTTCTCAAGCGCTCTTTGGCATTTCTGTGTTTCTAATATATTTTTATGAGAATATGTTGCTGTAGCCGTTAGCTTCAAATATAAAATTAGAAAGAATATATTTTCTATAATCCAGTACATATAATAAGCAATAAGTGCTCTCTGACTTAATACAGGTGTCAGACTTACACAGGTCTACATTAATGAAGTCTGACACTCTGTCAGTGATTGTCCTTCACCATCATGTTACCTGTGAGTCAAGGACATTATGATGATGAATTATGAGGAGTTATACTGACTTATAAAACACTCATTTTAAACTCGCTCAATTTCCAGATTTTTTTGTTCACATTTATTTTGTTTACAGTCATCCCATAAAATAAAAACAAACTGATCACACAATTCTTTCTGAAAAGCTCTACACACATGACCACCTGCCATCACTTTAAACATATACAAACATGTGCTGAGGTTAATGTACTGCTCCAATAGAACAAACTATAAAATCAGATGACTATACACGCAAATATCTCTGTAATATACAGCAGAGTTATGAGATACATTACTTTTATTACTTTTTGCTTAAGTCAATTTCAAGTGAATTCTGTCTATTATTGTACAATGAGGCTGAAAGTTAGAATCAGCTGTGAGAATTATAGCTTAATCTTTTGCAGCCTACGCTTTAGTGAGTGTTAACAAAGTCCTGTCGGATACTTAAGAAGTTTGGACTGCTGTTTATGCAGACAGCTGCCTATATGTATCAGCCATCGAGTCAGCTTACAAAGATTCGAGACACAACTGAAGTGGATGCAGATTTAGTTTAACAGAAGCTGTATATCACCGTCATATTTAGTCAGTGACACTGCTCTTAGCATCCCAAACACTGTCACATTTCCACTGTCTGAAGTCTATTCATCTGCTGTGTGACCTACACTGATGACTCTCACCCCTCCAGCAACTGCAACTTATTTTCAACTCGTGCCTTCAAACTCAAGATGAACATCATCATGGTGTCCAATTGATGGATGCACACAGCCGCAATTCAGCCATTTCAGAGCTGCTGATAGCCCACGCGTGCTGTTGAGCAATGGATTGTGGGTCTTCATGCCCTTGAATAGGCCAGCTGCATGTTAATGCTGATAGATGAGCTGACACTGGTTTGACTCAAAGCCTGTCTGTCAAGAGTCTAACCACTGGCACCTGAGACTGACCTCATGTTTGTTTACCAACGTGAATGTTTCATTTCTGTTTAAGTACTCCTCACATGCCAGTTATTAGTATCCATCATTTAAGTAAGTTAAGAAAGACGAACAAGGTCAACCCAACATAGTAACTTAGGCTCATCCAATGGCATGTTTTTGGGGTGGACTGTCTGTCTGTCCGGCCAATAAGGGGGGAAAAACTTTTTTCAGAACATGCAGAACAAAAAAAACAGTTTAAGAGTGGCACAAAAATGAGCATCAGAGAAGCTGTTTGAGATGCTACGTACATTATGCATTGAGTTTTGTTTTTTTAACAACTGTGATTGTTGTATTACTTTTTCAAATAATTAACGAAACCACAAGACACAAATTCTCAGCGTGCACCATCATAATTATTTAAAACGATTGCTTGTTATTTTAGGCAACTCAAAGGACCAGTTAAATTAGATGGGTAAAGGAAATAAACATTGCTCCATTTTAGCATCATCTCCTGCAGAAAGAGTTTCTTGCACAACTGTCACTGCACAGAGTAATTTCAGCATCTCTCAGAGAGAACAGAACCCTGGACCTTTCTGACCCTGCAGTCAGAACTGCGTCCCATTAGCGTCTCCAGCCACAGGATGTTTGTGCTGTTTTCACAAGACCTGAGTGCATCTCAGAACTTAAAGGTCCTTCAATTAGTTCCAAAAAGGGAGTCAATGTTGCATTCATCAAAATTTAAAGACGTCAACGCTTGTGTGATTAAATGCAAATGAGTAAATGTCTTCTTCCATCTTCATTAATTACACGTGCCATTAAAAGCAGACATCAAGTGTTTTTTGGGAGTTTTATTATAACATTAATCATAAACAAACAGGAAGTAGGACTGAAGGGCCCCCAGGGTAAAAGACCCATTTGGTTTTTTTCCTCCCAAAATATTAAACAGCAACAAAACCCCCACAGCACCATAATAAATACCTGTTTTTTATTATGCACTGCAAAATATGTAATAATGTTAAAAATACTGCAGAATTAAAGAACTAATGGAAATTTCTGAAATGATTCCATGTA
Organism: Ambastaia sidthimunki; assembly: GCA_036877625.1. Lineage (NCBI taxonomy): Eukaryota > Metazoa > Chordata > Actinopteri > Cypriniformes > Botiidae > Ambastaia > Ambastaia sidthimunki. Next base: position 1,826 of record JAZGTK010007478.1, on the reverse strand, counting down.
TTACTTATGACCCGGATTGAACTCAAACCTGAGTGTTTACGAGCCAACAGCTCTAATAATTCTGAAGCATGTGTTCAGCCCATTTGACTTTAGCTCAGACATTTTAAACTTCTGAAACAAAACTTCTTTAGTTTTTGTCAAGTGATTAAATCAATAGTTTGCAGTAACTTTCAAATAAGTGGCCTTAAGTGTAACTTCAAAACAGCCGTACGTTTCTTAACAGTCGTGACACTTTAACAGATTATGTATAATTGCCACTTATCTCTTTATATTTTGTGCTTTGAGTCTGACTCACCCGTGAATCAATTTCACTTTATTGTAAAGTCTGCTGTGAATACACAAAGAGCCGTCATCTCCATTTAAAGTTCTCACCGTATTAACACTGTTCTGAAGCGCGCAGGACTGTTTCAGGCACAGCAGCTGGAAACACAACACATGATCAACTTCAAGCTTGTCTCTACACTGTTATGGCTAACAAGTTGTGTATTCAATAAGCAGTCAAACATACAGAAATATAAATACCATAAGCATTTCAGAATTGCGTTTACACTGCATACAATTCTGGTTTCTATAAAATACATTTTTAGGGCTGAATATTTGTTTAGACACTGTGGTTCATACTGGTCTATCTATTGGTTGCCATAGCGATGATGTAGCGATGATGTTCTTCTACAACAACTGAAAGTAGCTGTCTTGTGGAAGAGCTAGAGGACAAAAATACTAACAAACTAAAGTTTTGTGTCTGCCCATGTCCATCATAACATCTCGTCATGGTGTTACACAACACTCCACAATCATAAATGATGAATAAAACCAGCAGAAATAACCACATATAAAATGGTTTGTAGCAGTAAAAGTAGATTTGGAAATGCCCAAAATACTTTTTGCTGCCTGTCTGAACAAAGTCAAACTAATCAAAACTCCATAAGCTGTTTAAAAATGAGACAAACTTCAAGGCAATTACAGAAGCGTGTTGATATTTGATTGTTTTTTCCATGCATCAGATTCCTGCAGAGAATTAGTCAAGAGTGAAGTGACTCCTGACAGACTCTCAGTGACTGATCAGTGGACCTCAGACACCCTGTAGATTTTATAATTATGTGAAGTTTCACACCAAACAGCTCTCAGTATGAAAGTGCAGGTTACAGGTGAACACAATGATGTGTGTAAATTCCATTCTAATATGGATATTTGTCAATATTTTCCAGTATTTCCAACATGATTTTTCATGTAACCCACACTAGTAACCCATTCTAGTGACGACCATTCAAAACACAATATACAGTGTTGAGCAGCAGTGTTGGTTTTACCACAGCAGACCTGTTCATTACATCAATTAACCAGCAGTAACTCCCACACAAACGTCTGAGACGCCTCAAGCTCTGATCTTGAGGAGTTCTGCTATCAATAATGCATAACAGCTATCAATACATACATTAAGTGCAATCGTATTTAAATGTTACAAAACATTAGTCATTATTTGTGTCTCCTGACCTGTACATAAACTCAGACTTCATTGGTTCAGTGATTAGTACAGTATATACAGTAAGCAAATAAAACAAAAATAAAATAACTTTTTACATTAGCCAGATTTTTTTCAGCTGTGACAATAATTTATATATAGATATATATAGATAGATATAAAATGATATTCATGAATAAACATGGATAATCTGATTAATTATTTATAATATAACCTAATAAAGTTTATTTGTAATCACAGTTATGTTAATTAAATGTAACTGGAGTGTTCATGTCACTTTTCTGAGATGTTTCCAGCTGGATCTGATACAGAATGAAATCATTGTTATTTAAGAGCTGGAGAG
>JAZGTK010007477.1:0-19338 GCA_036877625.1 Ambastaia sidthimunki | reverse complement strand
CCATGTTTAAGTTTGACCTTAGAGAGTGCAGTGGAAAGTCTCTCAGCTTGGCACAGAGAGCGAGAACATTGCTGCACCACCTCCCTGCACATTAAGCCTCTCTATCAAGCCATTAGAAGGATCTCGGGCCTAAATTCATTATGTGGGCCCTGGCACAAGCACAGCAATTGCCCACGGGAGTGTGTGGAAGCAGCAGGCTACATCACTGGGAAGATCTGGTTTAATTTGACCAATCAGAGAGGCTGTAGATTGCAAAAAGGCTAATGCAGTTCAGACCAGGAGTGTTTTATATCATGGACTGTGAAATTTAGAAATATAAGACACATTCTAGATTGTTTGAACTGATAACATGACCCTTAGTGGATTTGGCTTCAGTCCCCAAAGCCCACATTAGCAAGTGGACCGTAAACGAGATTTACTCTCCATCTGTATGAGGCAGCGCAAAATGAATAGAGTGATGGCATTTACCTGGTGAGATAAATCGGTTTTCTGTATTCACTGGTACAAACTTTAAATCCTTTTAAAGTAAAGCAGTTCATTATGTCGGTCAGTCTAAAAACAGGAGCATCTTATCTGGACCAACACAGTCCGCTGTGGTCAGACAGGAACCTCTGAAGAGGAACATTAAGCTGTTTATTGTTTTTCCTGAATTCAAAACAACGAAAACCCTTTGGGATAAAACAACCCTGATCTAGGAACAGTGGTTACCCTGCGGGACAAAGCAGTTTAGTGTGTTCCCTGATCGAAGTACAGTGGATACCTCTGGGTATACATCGATTTACCATGTTTCCTGATCTATAGGAAAGGTTTTGGACTGATGCTGAATTAGCAAACTTCCTGTCTGCCCTAAACCTCCAGCAAAGCAATCCTCTGAGGTCTTTTAGTGTTGACTTAACAGCATGTAACATTCAGCCCGGTTGTCCTGGAGGACAGCAACATCAAAAGATTGAGCTTTGTTATGTTTATTAAACAGTTTTGAAGGGAACTTACAGATGAAAAGCACATTAAGTCAATTGAAGAGCAAAATGAATGGAGGCCCGCTGAACTGAATCACTGGAGGATGTCTCTCTGCTACTGTCTTAGCCTCTTTCATATTTTTCAGAGTCACAATCATACCGGAAAGCTCTAGAGTAATTTGTATTGATTGTGTGCATGGAGAATACCTTTCACACATTCTCCCTCATCTTAGAAATTTGTAGTTTTATCTCCTCATCTCTTGCTTGCACACATAGATGTTGCAGAATAATGCACAACACTGCTGGGAGTATTGTAAAGCAGTTTTACACTGAAATGTTGTGAGCAAAATCACAGAAGCTGTATCAGGCTTAAATAAATGTCACTAAACCACACCGCATAATGCAAAATAAATGTACATTGTTTAATAAAAGGATGCATTATTTTAATGCCAATATGTGCAAAAAGAAAATTCCATTTTCAGTTTAATTCTTGTGAACACACACTTCCATTTCCTTTACTATTGTACTATTGAGTCCAATCATCCAGAAAGCTTTAAAATTATGTATTTTATATTCTTGGTGTGCTGCAACTGTGAAGTAAACTCATGAAATCCGTATTTATCACAACAGGTCACTTGTTCAATATACCGTAGCACTTAGAGAACTAGTATAAATTATGACAAATGTGCAGTGTGACTGTTCTTGTTAGCACACCAATAGTACTAAACAGTTCTTTGTGTGGTCCAGCTGGACTAAAGGGAGTTGTTGCCAATAACATCATCATGTAATTAGTTTAGAAACCACTTTTAATTTAAAGTTGCAATTCATAGCTTTTGCCTCTCTACCGCCATCTCTGTTTAAAACATAAAACTGAAGGGAATTATTTGTTTAACATGGGTGACAATTTAAATTCCAAATAACAGCTGTAAGAACCAGCTGCAAATCTTCTTCATACTGTTTACAGACGGACATTTCCCTCCAAATTGGCCCAGACAGCTCAAATTCTAAATCATTATTATAAACTTACTGTTGTGAATTGGGGTAAGATAAGGATGTTGTGTTGAACACTGATCTCTCATGTACTTGCTCAATAACTGAGTTTTGTTCATTTTAAAGAATGTTATGGATTGCAACTTTAATTGCCAATTTTTGGCCACATTCACTTACAGCTTTCAGACCACTTTAGAGAAATGCTACATTCAGAAAAGTAAAATGCAAAGAAATTTTGTCACTATTCACACACCGTCTTGCCGTTCCAAACCCGTATGACTTTCTTTCTTCTGTGGAACACAAAAGGAGGTAATTTAATGAATAGGTAGGATGGATTCAGGATGGATTCAGTACAATGGCAGAACATTATGACTCACTTTAAAGCTTAATAAAGCAGCCAAGCCAGTCAGCAGAAACATATTTGCGGTTCGCTGTTAATTTTCCATGTATTTAAATCAACCTGATCAGGCCCAATGATTTCACAGTAGAGTTGTACAGCAAAAAGGTGGCAGGTGCTATGACATCCCAGGAGGTGATCTGCCCTGTCGAATGGAGCTGTAATTCAGGGTGTAGCTTAAATATTGCAAGTGACCTAATCCTTTAAAAAAGCAAGTCAAAGGTTCAGATTAAAGTGTACTTTTCAGAAAATGATGCAATCTGATTTAAATTGTCACTTGATTTAAAAGCACTGGTGACGGTGAGCTCATCACGGCATGTTTTAATCAAAACTCTGACGTTCTCCATAAGGAGTGTCACTGATTGAAAAATCTGAAGATTAGTAACATTTTCCCCTCTGACAGGACAGATTTAGATGGTTTTAAATGTATCACTCATTCTAATGGGATTCTGGTCATCATCATCCTCAATATGTATAAAATGGCTTAATGGAGGGAAAAACATCACCACGCAGCACTCTGAAAAACTTGATTCTGATTGGTCAGTCAGAGCATTGAGTGTCAAATATTTTACAAATGGCAGCTACACTGAATATACTGTACAATTATTGCTCATGGCAACATACCAGGGAGAGTTCATGTATGCTGTCTTTCTCTTGCCACTCAAAGAATTACTAACTGCAGTAAAAATGACCTTATAAAACTGCAGTATTAATATAAATATACATGAGCATGAAAGCTTTAATAGATGGCTCGAAATGATTGAAAAAGAACTTACAACAAAGATGTTACACGGCGACTTAATTACATTAGCTCGCCCATAAATATAACTTGAATAACATTTATATAAATGATCATAGTTGCAGTGTTTATCTTGTTGTTCAGCCAATTGTTTTCTATAATATAATGACTTTATTTTATAATGGAAGCCTAAACTAATATACAAGATAATAAAAACGGTATTTAATGTCCATGTACTTATATAAATTATATATAGTATATATATAGAATATATAAGTATATATATAAACTAATTTCAATATAGCCCTTCAGCTCTGATCTGAGTCTTCCTGATCTGAAAAAAAACACCTTGAATTCTGTTTTAGCCATTTTAAGGTCCAGGTCTGTTCTATGTCTTAAATGCTATAATAAATCATTTTGATTCCTTCCATGTTACCATGGAACTGTTCACCTTCTGTCTCTTAGACGCTAATTGAAACACTTTCTCCTGTGAATTAATGTGATCCAGTCACAAGCAATTTTTTCATTACAGAAGAATTGGCCATAATTCCATCCTTTATTCTTTAATTGATTGTTTACCACATCATTTATACTTGCAAATGTGTGCATTTATTCAGTCCTTTTCTTGATTTGCATTTACATTTGTTTTCTTGGCAGATGCTTTCTTACCTAACAACTAACAAGTAAACACACAAACACAAAAGTTCAGCACTGTACTAAGTCACAAGGAGATAAGCAGGCACTAATCCAAGCTAAACTTTATTTTCATACATCACAATAGAGGGTCTTGAAAAATTAATATGCCATAATTGATTCTGAATACAAAAAACCAAATGCTCACATTTATTTACTGTGTCCATCTACAAAAGGTCAGCACTGAAAATTTATAGCACGCCACAAAGTGCAAGTATAATTCTGAGTAAAATTCTGTTAATTAAGGTTGATTTGAGACGTGTATTTGAGACTACATTTTGACCTGTCTGAATGTTGAAAGTGAGGTTACCTAGGTTTAAGATCAGGCCAGTAACCAAAAGGTTATAATATCAAACCCAACAACCCTGAACCACTATGATCTTAAAGCATTTAACAGAACTTTCCCTGCAATAATTATATAATAAGTTTCTTTTACGGCAAAAGAATGGCAAATTAGTTAGTCAGCACAGAAAGGTTGTGACTGACTTCCACAATGCTATGTTAAGTGGTCTGTACTTTATATACTGTAAACCCTATATTAAAAGGAACTTAAGCTATAGGAGTTTATCTCAGTTCACAACAGCATCATTCTGCTGGCTTGACACAAACAGCACAGCACCTTTAGTATGAAAAATTGCAGTTAGCTTAATACATTCGACGCGATCTATAACGGAGTCGCTCTGTGGCTTTCTGTCAGTTTTAGATTTACTGCTGTACAGGCTGGCGATTTTATTCAACTGAAAAAAGCTGAAGGCTTTAACATTTTCCTTTTCATTTGTTTTGTGTCTAGAACAACTGGCTGTCTGTCTGCTCTGACTGCCTAGCTGAAAATTTAAGCTGAACAATTGCTGCTTTTTTTATCCTCTCTCATAATAAACAGCTGTTTGCTTTTAATTGTTTCAGATGTGAGACTTCACCTTGTTCAATTAACCTTTTAGACATTATTTTAACACAACACAACAAATTCTGGCAGGGAGGAATATGCACTTTACAACTTTTGTTCAGTATTAGCTAAAGAACAGAGTGATAGCCTCTTTATTAAGTAACAAAAATGTTGAAAAGGTTATTTTGAAAATTCTAGGAACGCTCAAAACGTCCAGTTGTTTTTAGATGTTGTGGCTATAAGAACATTTTTCAAACTTTTTAATTCTGTAAAGTAACTTTCCAGTAACTACTTTAAATTTTTTGATATACGATATATAGTGTTATGGAAATGTTCTGCTAATGTTACTTCACAAACGGTTTTGATAACATGGACATTAGCCAACATTTTTGAAAATGTTCCTTGTTAACTGGGAAGACACTAATATTTTACATACATACATTACATATGTAAATACACCATATAAGTCCACACACACATGAATATATATACAGTACCAATATTTGCAGAAGCTGAAAAGCTGTCACAACTGATATCACAGCATTGATATTTAAATGTAAAGTGGAGGAGGCTGTTGATCAGTTGTGCGTTGATATTTACATTCAAGTTACACTTCAAGTATATAATTGAAGTACCACTGAACTGGATTAAAGCATTGATTACTTAATTAGATTGTAGTTTATTCAATATTCTCCATTGCATTTCTTTGAAGCGTTCCCAGTAGAGAAAAAAAACAATCAATCCAATCACGTTTTTGTAGATAAGACAACACCTTCACTGAACCTCAGGAAGTCTTACTAAATAAAGCCTTGTTTTCTGAGGTAAGAGACAATTTACTACTCAGTTGGTAAAATGGCATTTTAATTGCTTTGCCACAGTATAAGACAGAATGAACGAGAGAAGAATGATTTTGTTGTGTGCTGTGGATTGCTCCATGGAGCCAGAAGATATTAACACAGTGAGACAGCCGCCCGTCAGGCAGAGATGTCCTGAGAATAGCTCAAACGCCACTTGAAAGAAATTGCCTTGATTTAAACGTCTGAATATCACTCGCAGCAGAAACAATGGCAGAAAACTCTATGGCTTTCCAAAGTTACAAATGTTCCCCCAAGTCACGACAACACAATCCGATCTCCAGATGTGCATTAGCATAACATGACTATCGTTCCTCAAACAGTAGGTCACAAGAACCCTCCACGTAATCTTCTCCACACTCTCCTCTCGTTGACCATCTCTTGACCCAACTAAGTGGAAAATCTTGACATTACTTTGAACACTATGATCCCTGCTGTATTTACACTGAAAGCACTGCGGTATTCAGGGATCTGTCAGACCTCCGCGGTGGCATCTGTACGCTCAGCCCCGCTGACTGAAGAGCCCACATGAGTGGGTGCATTGCTTGTTGTTCCTGACAGTGAGCAGTAAAGCGGAGACTTAATTTAAAGTGAGATGGGCTCAGCATGTCGGGTGTAAAGTGAAACTGTGGTAAAACAGGGCAGAGGCTCTGCTGGGGAGGCAGAGGTAACAGCATGAGATCGTATTAAGAATCCATTCTGAATGCCACCTGACTCTTGGATGAAGCAAACCTTACATTTTTTATACGGTCCTGCTGCAGCTATCGAAAAAGACACTGTGCAAGTCTTTCTTGGCGGTGGGCAAAAATAAGAAAAAAGTCCTACCTAGACATGAGGCCTTACCACACACTACAAACAATAGAAAGACAATCACTTTACAACATACAGTTTAACTGAATTAATTGAAATGCCATCCATTATCTAAGTGGATATTTTAAGAGGACATTCAAAACTTTTATGATCTTAGACTAGAAAAATCTGTTTGGTGTCTAATCAAAAGTCTGTCTTGATCTGTAACTTTTTTTGGTTAACAATGAACAAGAATCGGTTACTGAGCAAGTACATAACAGATCAGTGTTCAAAATGGTCTCCTTACTTTACTCCCATTCACTATAATTTAACCCATTTGGTTCGATTTCCTGGAAATGAGAGTTTGGCTTCATTTCATTTCTACATATGAAATAAAGTATGTAACATGCAATTTTATTTTTCAAACAGAGATGGCAATAGAGAATCACAAGTTACAGATTGCAGCGTAAAAGTGTCAATTTATTGTGCCACTAAGGTGCCACCAATAGAAATGTAAAAAATACTTTCATTTTGAAACTGTTTGCCATTGGTTAAACAAACAATTAGTCCCACCCTGACCTCACACAACTGGCTGACACAATGTTGCTGTGTTGGCCTGGTCAGGATACAAACATTTCAATTGACAAAAAGACACATGGTTTACACTTCTGAGGTAAATCAACCTAAAAATGGTTAACTTCTATATGTCCCAGCATTATAAGCCGAGATAGGTTAAAGCATTTGAACACTTGAAAATAATTACACATTTTACCTTTAAGTGTTCTTGTGCTTATTCACGCATATGGAGTTTAATGAGTCTGCTGGGAAAGGCATGTGAAAAATGGCTCTCCTGCTCACTAAACACAAAGTACCAGAGTGCTAAAATAAATCATATCAAACTTTAACATGTTTGTCCACGTTGACGTGTAATTATTAGTTTGTCAGAAATTATCTTTGGAGACTTTTTAACTTAAAGCCATTAATTATTTTTTGCATACATCTTTCTTTCTGATGCTATTATCGGAGTGTGGCAGGTAACCAGGGCAGTAAAAAGAAATTTTGCCACTCTAAAGGACGTTGTTATTAGATTTGACATCCAAAGGAATATTAAATTGTCTGAACAGTGCTTCAAAGAGCTGGGATAACTCATATAAACTGTTCTCTGTTCCTGTGTTAGAGAGAAACAGTAATGAAATATAAAAAAAAACTGATGTACTGCATTACAATTCATACCTTTTTAATCCATAATACTGGTAAAAGTGCCTTTTGACTTACTTGGCAGCAGAGAATCATTAAATTCCATATCAATGGGCATAAATCATCTTGCCAATTGCAATAAAGAGTCTCTGCCTAAAGGGCTGTCAGGTTCTTGTCTAAACAGCAAGTTCTCATCAAGGCAGTTATCTTCAAAAAACCTGTCACACACCGTTAACATCACACGCTGTCTTTAGTACGATGTGGCCACAACTCGTGCCCTGTCAGGTCTTGAAGAAACACAGATTTTAGTGCTTTGTCAACATCGCTCTGGGGAATATGAGGTATTTTCAGCTAAAGATTTACAGCAACACTGCATGATACATGAATCCTTCATGTGTTTTGAGGCAGTAATGCTGTTGAATTGATGGTAATCTTTAAACACAGCTTTTGAAAACCTCAAGTGCCACCTGCTGTCTTGGCTAGTCAAAATATACTGTAAAACATATGGACAACATTCTTAGACCCTATTTAACAGCACTGAATGATTTTCACTTCCATCATGTTTAATAGCAACTGTCGCATTTCTTTTGCACTGTGACAATCTTCCAAGAGCATTAAGAGTTTCAAATCCTACATCTAACATTTTACTTTATGATGTTTTTTCCTGCTGTGTTCCGATTAGTTCCTCCCCTTTATTTACTGCACTAGGTAGTGTACTCAATAAAGTGACTGCAGAATGACAAGTGCCATTGGCCAGTAAACCACTTCATTAGGGCAAACTGCATCAGTTTTCAAGGAGATCTTTTGAAGAATATCCAGCACATTTTTGTTGTAGTTTTACATTACATGTGCAGTACTTAGAAAGTGCAAAACAATGTTTTGGAAAGCTGCTAGTTTATGTTTGCCTAAACAGCTAGTCAACTAATCCATCTTAAAGAAGCCCTGTTACTAAGACTGGTTTTAGATGCACCTGATGGCAATGTGACACCCATCTTGAAGGGTGTTTGCACAAAACATATTTTTGCTTTTTAAAAACAGTTAATAGAACAAAAGTCCTTTTTTGAAAGTTGGACAGCAAAACAATGATTTGCTAGGAGTGCGTGCTGTCAGCACACTAATTAAAGCATTGTGAATAAAATCACAACTAAAGAAAAAACAACTTGCATGGTTTGTTCACATTTATCACAATTAGAATGTTCATAATGGGAACACCTGTTTGTGGACTTGTTTATTTGTTATTTCTCAAGATAGCTGAAATTAGATGCATTCCTGTTTGGAGACGTGAGTGTTGTGCAGAATTTTCGTTCAGTCTGGAGGACAGGACAAAGAGGAAAGAAAATTTACTTATTTGATTTTTACATATTTTTCATGCTGCAAATACACATTAATGTGACAGTTTAAAAAGAGATAAAGGCTTTGTTCAGACAGGCAGCAAAAATCTAATGTTTTGGTATACCTGAAAAAAATCTGTTTGTAGTTGAACAGGGCAAAAACAAATAGATGAAATCACATATCTTACATACTTGATCTAAATTACATTCATACATGGTTTCAGTTCTGATTCAAATCTGCTTTTTGGAAATCTGTTCCAGTCTGAACAGAAAGTATAGTTCAGACTGGAAAGTTGTATTGTGTTTTTGCATTGTGTTTTGTTATCTGGAACATGACATGACTTTAACATTATACATGAAGCACAGTAGTGTTGAGCCTCATGAGATCTCATGATGTACATAAACAGAGGCAAGTCTCACCCACAATGACAGCTACTGTCTTACCTCTCTTGGAATTGTGCTAGTGCTTCAGCTACCAATATTCCATATATTGACTACATGATCCGATTCAAACTAATCCAATTTCCACTTACTAATCCAAGTTTGCAAAACAATATTGCAAATAATCTTTGATAAACACATCTGAATTAGGTGCAGCGTAAAAGTCAAATAACATAAACAGAAATTAAGAGAGAGAGAGGGTGCAGGGTGAACAAAGTCAAAAAGAGCAAACAGAGAAATAAAGAGAGAGAGGGGGACGAAAACAATTCAATGATAAATTGTTTAGCGTCACATACGTAGAATTATGGGATACAGCAGTTCACTCACAGAACTGCAACACAGCAATGATCTTCGGCCTCATATATATCTCCCATGTGGGCGGCTCTGTTTGTTGACTCAACACACTGCCCTGCTGATAAAACATAGGTTACCATGGTAACTTTCAGACTCCACTCACTGGGAGAGCAGAATTTCAGCTGAAGGGAAATGACACCAGTTTGAAAAACAACAGAAAGATTTGAAGAAGGATACAAGCATGAAAAAAAAAGCCAGTGGAACTTAATTTGACAGCAAATAAGTTCTTTCTGGTTTCGATATAAAAATATATTTCACATGTGCATGTATCTGTCAAGCACATAAACGTCCTTTGCTTAGCTGGGTGTCATTCATTTGACATGGAACAGTGCATATAAAAGTATTATTATTTTTCTTTCTGTTAAAACATGAGAAATGTAACTCCAGGCTGAGCACGAGTTGGAAAAATGACACATTGATTTAGTGTAAATAAGCGTGGGTGAACACTATTTGGACAGAGTTATACCATAAACATGGATTAGAAACGCTGAAACTATATTTTCATAGATAAACATATTTATGTGCTCTTTGTTGAAATGCAAAAACTACCTACTCTGTTAATTTCAGACTCTGCCAATACAAACCCTTTGAGTCATCACAGAATGCTAATGTATGTATAAATGGTTTATGTTAGCATTCGTGCCCTCTGCTATTTGTCCGGAAAAATGCATTCCAAGTTTCACTCAATTTTCACAAAATCAACCTAATGGGAAAAGCTTTCACTGGTGAAGTAGTACATGGTAAATTATTCAAAAATTAAAAACATTACACTGGTAACCCCTGATCCTGGTACAGTCAATCTCTGAATTTCCACCTCCTTACTCTTTTAGACAGCACATTACAAAACAATTGAGTTTTAATGAGCTCCTGGTGTTTGTACAGGCCCATCTTTGTCCAAGGCTGGCGTTCATTCATTTTAAATGAGCTGCCTACGGAGATACTACATTAATATTCATACAATGACTATTTTGTCAAGCAGGAAATTGTATTACAGCTCTCTTAAGTACATTTAAAAAAATTCAAAGGTAAACATAGACTGTACAGTATGATATATTTTGTCTAAATGGCAGTCAATTAGAGTAATAGTTTGAACTAGCCCTTTATGACCTCCATTAAATGTTCTTTAACAACCACTTTCATACCATCTAAATCATAGGTATAAAATAATAATATTGGCGATCATTACAGTAAGTATATACAGTAAGAAGACAATCACTGGCTCAATTCACAGCACATACAAGTGACTAAGAGATGCAAGACTGAGACCAACAGATTTTAAAATAAACAATTTATGTGGATTCATATAAATCTGTGGATTGACTTTTTTTCTAAAATCACTTTTTGAGGTGAGGCATGTCATTTTATGTTTTTTACAAATTAGTTTTAAAAGTTTTCATTAAACCAAATCATGTCACTTAAAGCTTCTCCAAATCTAGTTGCACTAAATTAAACGTGGAAAAATTATATGATTATTGCAAAACAGAAATCAGCTCAAGGGTACACAATTATTATAACATTAATATCAAACGCAAAACACAAAGCTTACCTGAAACTCCCAGAAATAAAATACAATCTTCCTTATTTTATCAGTACATTGCAATAATAATAATAATATTGCAAGCATACAAGATAAAAAAACACAAGTATTCTTCAAATGTCCTCCAAGATAAAGAAAAAAAGAAAAGGAAACAGGCTTGCAGCATGTCACAAACAGGTCATCCTCCAGAACTTTTACAATAGACAACCAGCATGAGGTACCAGCTCTCAGGCTCAGGTGCCATTTGCAATTAGACTCCCCACTTTTGAGGTAGATCATGTATCAAAATAAAAGTCCTTTTTTAAACATGAACTCGGCAATACAAACATCTCCGATATTAAAGTTACCATGAAACGTTAAAAAGTTGTCTTTGCACATTAAGCTGAGATAGAAGAAAGGATGACCTACTAAACAAGGTTATCATCATTCCTATACAGCTTTGCCAAATCAACACATAAACCTGCAATTTTTAATCTTAAACATGCAATCTATGACAATTCTTCTTTTAAACTGATGATGATAATGATCATATTAATTATGCAGTCTAATATTAGAAGTCAGATACAATTTTTTCAGCAGTGTTTACAATCTCACCTCACTTCTGAATCTCCTAGCACATCACAGACTGGGAGGAAAAAACATTTTGGCTTTCAAAGCTTGACATGTCTTGGCCTGCAGAGCTTCTAGAAACCTTCAAAAGACTCTGACCTGATCAATTCAGCTGTGTGTAAGTTCACGGTATCTCTGCTTATAGACATAGATGTTTGAAGCCTGCCTCAATTTCTATCGATTTGATCAGGATAAAAAGCTAGGTGAGAAACTACAGAGCACAATCATGCTATGCTTTCAGATATACCTCATCCCTCACAAATCTTTTAGACAACAGCTCACACAAATAAGAATTTTCTGTAATCATTTGCTCACCCTTATGTCTGCAGACCCAGCTAACAACTTTAGGTTTTTGTAACATTTGCATTAAGTAATAAAAATGTTAATAATGTTATTTTGAAAGTTCTAGGATTGTTCAAAATGTCCAGTTTTTTAGATGTTGTACTAACATTACGTTAATCTAATGTTACTGCAAGAACATTTTTTGATAACACTGAAAGAAATTTTAGTCCACATTTTGGATTTAAAAAAAGGGCCGGACACAAACTTTGGTGGAAAAAGGTGTTACCTGTAAATAAGCACTTAAATTATGGTCTGGTCATCACACACAAAGCTAATATATGACTTCAGAAGACCTAAAGTTGCATGGGCTACTTTCATATTTTTCCAGACTGTATTGTTACTGTTTGTAAAGAACTAAAAAAATCTAAAAAAATAATGAGGGTAAGTCAGAGTCAAATGTTCTTTTAAGACACTTTTCCTAACCTTGACTTTTCCAGATATTGTAAATGATCCGCTCACCTCAGAGCATTTACAGCTGAATGATTCTGTGATGCAATAAATGTTCATTTCACATTCAGATGCCTCCTCCATCGGTTAGCAATGATTAGATGATGATTAATTGGATCATTAACAGCTGTATCATTCCCCCAAGTGATCCGAGAAATAAAAACGCTCTGTGTCATAACCAATCCAGGGATTGTTGAATCCATTTCCCGTCCTTCCCATGCGTGTTTCACAATTAACACTCTCCAGATCGCGGCTCTTTGAGATTGGAGAAACATTGATGAATTGCTTTTTGTGTAAGGAATTAATAAAGACACACAATCTGGGCGGTGTCATGACCTGGACTCCTGGCAGACAGAAAGGAGACAAAGTAAACATATTTAATATTCATCATTTCTCTTCAGAGGAAATGAAGCGGAAAAAGAACAAAACTTACGCTTGATTAATATTTAGGTTTATTTGGATTAAGTAGAACATATTTATTTCACCTTTTCCTCTACTCTGATTGGTGGGGTCCTGTGTGTGTGGAGGGTGGGGGGACGTGTGTGTAATTGTAGGTGGTGTCAAACGAAAACAATTAATGGAATGTGAGATTCAAGCACTAATGATAAATTGTACTTTCAGTATGTCACTCGCTTTTAGAGAGAGCTGCATTTTAAAATAATTTAAAGTGGTTCTCATGATTCATTTGTATTTTATCCACTTCTATCACAACACTTGTATTTTAATCAAAATGCATTATTCAAGTGTTGTGCATTTTTTTTCACAAATTGTTTTCACCTGTTGTTTGTAAAGGGCCCATGAGATGTCAGTTTAATGTCAGGTCACGTTTAAATCATTTTCATTGCTTTGTAGGATTTCAAAAAGTGATATTGTTTTGGCTTTTTATTAGGATAGTGAACCTGAAAACAGGAAATCATACAGGGTGAGAAGGGTCAGTCCACTTTGTGATATTTTAAGTGTATTTCAACACTACTGCATTATTCTGTTGAACTGAGAATGGTAATAATTATACTTATTTTTTATCTGAAAATGTATAAAAAGCATTCATTGAAACAAAGGAAAAATACTTACATTTACAGATTTATTACATTGTTATATTATATACATATTATATTTACAACAATTTAAATTTAAAGCAAACAACTCAGTTACACAATTTTTTTTTTTTTTATTGAGTGTCAGAGTACTTAAGCAGTAAGTTACTGGAACATTGCAACACCACATTATTTGTGTTCAACCTGAAGACCTTAAGCAGTAATACACTCATCCTCCAAACCGATTTGCCTTTAATATAGATGGTCACATTACAGTAAAGGGTATTAAAGTTCACGATTTTCTCATTTATAGCTGAAATGAAATCTCCTCAAGTGCCAAATGTGAGTAAAAGTTATGTTTCCAAAACCCCAAGTGCAACAAATACAGAAAATTCCTCATGTATTGCACATTAAGACACTAAAAGAAAAATACGAGGAACAAAATCACAATATGTCTTCATGGTTTAGAAGACAGTAACAGGCTCATCTCGTAAAATGATGCTGTGTTTGACACAATGACCTGGAGTTTGTCACTAAAATGCAAGACAAAATTAGAGTTATACTCTGTTTCACAGCCAATAAAAACAAATTTATGGCTCTCGCTGGCAGGAGCAGCAAAAAGTGCATTTTGGACTCTGGCTATTAAATTGACAGCAGGAGACACAAAAGTTATACAAGTGTGGGCCTCTGCTACATGTTAAATGTGATGAGGTGAGTGTATTCGAAAGCACAGGATTAGAGGATTAGCCCAAGTTTGTGTGGGATGATACAAAGCACGAGTTTCAAGATGTTGTACTAATGTTAAGCTCCGCAGGGATGAAGACCCATGAGCACACATTCATAATGCCAATGCCTACAATTACCATAAAAAAACAGAAAATAACTGCAAAAGGTCAAGGCAATGTGAAAGAAGATGTTAAAGTGGGAAAAAATGTAAGAGAGAGGACAGGTATTGCTTTTTACTGCCATGGACCTCTTACTTAAACTGATTTATTTTAAATGTATCTTGGCATCCTAAGTCTTGGATCCATCCTCATTACGAAGAAAGATATATATCAGAACTTTACCACCCAAGACTTGACCGCGGGGATGCAGTCATGTAAGGTAATAAACCCCATTAGTGTTGTGATCATTAATCACTCACCACACTCTAATCAGAATCCACACCGAATAGTAACGCCTGGACCGCACAGCTGGGCTTTAATAACTGCAAAGTAAAATAATAATTTATAGCAGACCTGTATAGTCAACATTAGCCTCACAGTGTGTGTCTTAATCTGAGCAGAGATTTAATCAAGCTTATAAGATGCTTAAAGCGCAGAGATCAAATATGTAAAGATGAAGCTTGACTGCGGACCCAGCAGTACATAACAAGATATTCAAGTGTTTGGTGTACAGCAGTACAGAAGTACTTCATGATAACAAGTAATTAAACTTGGACACTTTCTGTCTCTTAAGACTTGCCGCCTGCTTTAAAAACAGAGGAGCTACACAGATGTTACTGTCTAGGTATTATTATTAACATAATATTGCATTTATTATGCTTTTGAACTAGTTACAGATTTGGACACACTTGACAGAATTTGTTTCTCATTGGCTTGCAAACTGTCTAATCTAATGCTTAAATGTTTGACATTCATTTGTGCCTACGTATTCGTTGTTTTTTTTCCATTTTTCAAAACGAACAATTTAAACTATAATGGATGAGTTGGAACAGATAGTGTAGGAGAGCAGCCAAGTGCCTAGCATGCACGGAAACTCCTTCAATACTGTTTAAAACGCATCCCAGGTGGCACCTAATTAGGTTGGTTGAGAGAATGCCCAGAGAGCTGTAATCTACGCAAAAGAAAGTTACTTTGAAGAAACGTAAGAGTTTTTAAATTGATTCGGCTTCACTGACATAGTATAATGATATTTGACTGGGTAGGTGTATCCAAACCTCTGAACTGGTAGTGTGCTAAACAAAAAAGGATAAAAGCATTTCTTGGACAGATGCTGGGGGAAGATAAAGGGTTAAACAACAACAGAATAATCAAATCAAATAAAAAGCCTTTAGGAAATGAACTTCAACCATAAGAGACACTGACAAATCTGACACTTCAGAAATATAGAGGTAATTTTAAATGTGTTATACTTCAGCCAATCTGACACACTGAATCATTAAATCATGCTCACCCCTCTTCTGTACAGTTCCGCTAACAGTTATTCAGGTCTTGAGACTGTTATCTTGCTTTAAGGCTCCTTTAAAGACGTTTAGTTGGGCATGGACCACTACACCAGTGCTTTGGGGATCTGGTTTGGGTTCATTGTGTATGAGCAGAAGCAGAGTTTTTCAAACAGGGGAACTGCAGGAGGTTAATGAGATGTGATAGAACTTCCAGTGCTTTATTAAATTAAATGTGTACAAAACATTAAAAAAGTTTCTTTTATAATGTACAATATAAAAATCAAATATCAACAGAAATGTCACAATTGATCATGCAAAAAATGTTCTACAATTCAATACATTATTACTTAAAAAAAAATTATTCTAAGTTTTTGTCTTGTTTCTCAGGGAAAGCATTGAAACATCCTTAAAAGCAAGTTATAAGTTAAAAATAAGTTTACTTGATGCAAAACTGTGTAAGTGTATTTTGTTTTTTTGTTTATTGGTTAAACATAAGCCAAAATACACCTGTATATACTCTGCCGTAATATTGTAGGCTGTTTTTCTATCAGGACAATCTAATTTTAAGCATGTTTTGATATTTTATCTAAAAACAAGACAAAAATACATTTGTTTTTGCACTGTTCAAGCAAATAATGTGGGTCATATGGGTTCAGCTGACAAAAGTTTGGGAATTTATATTTTTATTCCAAACTCCACATCTGCTACAAAGAAAATTCATCTGCTTGTTTATTCCTGCTGACATCATATAACATCAGTCTTTCTTGCAACTAAATCTAGGAGCCATGTGTAGTTCGGTGACCTTTAAATTGTCAAAAAACTGACGTCTGTCTTTGATGAACCAGAAGTGTTTCTTGAAGGGCACCATTGAAATAACTCCACAAATGACACAAATGAAATGATGTAAGTGACGTGCCAAGATATGATCTTGCCATGAAAAAGGACAGAAATGTCCTGCAGGAGGAGACTGGAGAAAGAGAGAACATGAGCATTATAATCATTGATATTCAGAAGGGAACGGAAGGTGATGGTATTTGAGAATCGCTCAGGCGTCGGGCCATTCACCTCTAATGTCAGAGCCGATTACACGCTAATTGAAGCAATCTAGCCTTGCTGCTAATCACTGCTCAAGGAACCTCCCCTTTGTCACCTTGTTCTTCAAAAGACTCTGTACAAGAGGTGCCTTCCACACTGAATCACAGAGCAACCAATCGGAATGTACAATAGACGTGCTGACTACGTGACCTCTCTCAAGAACATTTGCTTTTATGTTTTAAGCCTGCTTTACATGTAAACGCATGAATTACATGAGAAGACAAAGACATTTGCACCAAAAGATGCATTAATAAAATGCAACCAGACAACATAAATAAACAAAAATGATAGAAGCAGTTTAGATTTGATTGTCTCTCCCTTGTCTCTTGTGTTGTAGAAAGGGCATTTGTAATCAATAAAAAGCTCTCTGTAGTTATTTTTATTTCTCTTATCCGAGTGTTGCGACTGTCATAATGCTTGGCTGAAACAACGCACATAAAGACGGTACATTGTTTCAGCTGTGAGTTTGTCAAATGAGAAAGCTTTCACAAGAGCAATGTTGATCGGTTACTTTGACAGATCTTCATTCCTTCACTGAGAACGTATCTAATATTATATCTAACGTTACACTTTAATGTTTTGAGAGTAGTCAAATCCATTTTGAATTCACTCTGAGATGATCTGCAAATTCTTCTACGGAACATGTTTCACTCAACGTGCTGTTTTACGGGTCTATCAATTGTTTATGCTGTAAGAGCACATCAGCATAGACTGAGACATTGTTGCTCGGTTTTTATGGTTCAGCTTGATGATAGTTCCATGTGTTGTCACGACGTGTTATTTCACTGTTGCTGATCGTGCTTGAACATTACTGAGGCCTCATGAGTGCCTCTACTTGCATTACATGGAGGAAATGTATAAATGAAATGTTTGTAGCAACATAAATATGTAAAATGAAGCGAAGAGCTTTGAGAAGTTCATTTTTCTGTAAGACTTTTGAGAGAGTGAGTGAGTGATAGACAACGTGGGTCTTTTAATAGAACTATAGATGGTGCTGGAAAAAGGGGGTCACCATCAAGGTTGATCGTCCAGTTCTACCTGTCTTCCCACACGCTGAGCTGCTTTGAGGACATATAGAAGAAAAGGTCAGCAGAATTTTAACATTCATGTGGGTGCAGATCTTTAGATAGATTCAGATCTTTGATGTCCATAACTGATATTTGAATTACAGAGTCAGAAAGTAACCAAAGCTCAAACGCAAAAAGGAAGTTCAATGATTTAAAAACATTTGAATTCATCAGTAGATTTCTCTGTTGTTTATCTGTTTTGACATTTATCTGTTTTGAAAATTTGACATATTGCATGATATTCTAGGCCTATTTCAGTTATGATTTAGTGTCTGTAGACATGGTACTGACCTGTACCTGTCCTAAGTGTTTTTCATGATGATCAAATGTCCTTAAAACACTTCACAATATGAAGAAAGAACTTCTGATAACTCCAAAACTTCAACAGCAATTACGTCTTGCTTTTTACAATTAACAATTAAAGCTACAGTGAAGGCAGAAAGCTCTACAGATATTCTGAGTTGATTATATATGTAACAGTCATAATTAGTTAGTTTAGTTTATTTGTAATGAGGATTTTAATTGAAGTAGTTTAGATAAATGGACTGTGTTTTATATGGCTAAGAAAATATGCACTGAAGATAAATATGCCCCTGAACTCAATGCTGGCGAAAACATTGCCCCTTAATAAAAAAATATATATATAATTTCTGATGCACAGTATGATCCACAGAATATATATTCAGCCATATTAAAACAAGAGCCATTTCAGCATCCTGCATTGTCAGCTCTGCAGTCATGTGTAGTTGCCCCTAGCAACAGGTTTAAGTGCATTTTGGTTCACTGGCTCTAAACTTTTCTTCTTGCCCCCTCCCAAATCCCCCCCAGAGTTGTCACAGGAAAATTCAGAACACATCAGGAGAGGAAAGGAGAGATGAGAAGAGACGCAACAAGAGAAGAAAAAAAGAAGAGAAAAGAGAGGAAGAGAGGTATTGCAGGGCTGTTACCATGGGGACTTTTGCGCAGTGCTGCAGTAAAGTAGTCCAGGGAGTGGCAGGTTTGTTCCCAGGAAACTTTTAAAGTAAAGAAAGTCAACATCTCTCAGAACCTTACCCTGTAATGAAGAGATGTACTGCACACCTGTACTGCAGTCAATGTGGCCATTCCATCTTTTCTACATTAGATTAAGCTCATACTGTCAATCATATTCTTCAGGAAGTAAAAAACATTTAAGTAAGATCGTATTTGGAGAACGACAGGTAAAGAAGAAATAAACATCAGCAGGAACATGTCAACACAAGCACCGTTTTTGGTGCATTTCCTGCAGGATCAGTAAACAGTGTTGAAAGATTACACCTGACAGACTATCTGTAGGCTGTTTGTTCTGTAAAATTTGACTTTATGTAGATTTACTCTGAACTCCTCTTTTGTTGTTTTGCTTGTTTGTTCTAGACTGTAAAAAATATTTTCTCAGAT